>VDFB02143467.1:76892-134157 GCA_007258455.2 Sequoia sempervirens | reverse complement strand
CTCTCTCTCTCTCTCTCTCTCTCTCTCTCTCTCTCTCTTAAAATTCTCCCTCCCTCTAAAGACATACATAAATACATGCATACAAGCATAATACATTTGTACATACATACAAGCATACATGTGCATGCACATATATACAATCTTACATACAAGTAGGCATACATACAATATACATGCATTGGTACATACATGCATGCATACATGACATACAAGCATACATGTGCATACAAACATACAAATATATAAATATACATTCAATATGCATTTAACATAAAGCAATACATAATGCAAGTGTGTTATGCCACGCTCTTGTTATGTCTTGCTAGACATACTCCCCATAAACAAAAACCATGTCAAAATTGACATATAACGTGAGCGCGTTATAACGCGCTCACGTTATACCTTGCTTTGGGAATCCCCGAGCCTTAGGATTGGTATTTTCCTTGGAATACCAACCCAAAGGCTTGGATGACATTCCCAATGACCAGAGACGTGTTTTTGCAATTTCTACAATATTTCACATAATCGGTTCCATGCTCACCATCAGGATGGCACGTGGTTCAATATCAAACAAATTGAACATCTAGGTAATGTTAGGTTCTCTCTTAGCTATCCAACGATGCATTTTTTTTCACTTTCTGACAATGTTAAGTTGTCCATCCATAATTTCTTTTGTTTGTATGTCTCCTTTTTGGCAAAAAGCAGTGTTTGGTGTTTTTTTGTTATAAATTAACCGTTTATCAAAAATTTCAAATAAATTACATTTTTAGAAACTAGACTCCATTCTACAATTTTATTTTATTTTTAAATCAATTAGTTTCCAAAATTTGTAGGGGTAGCATGGCCAAAATTTTGTTTTTCAAGAAGTGTCCACTTTGAAAATTAGTAAAAAATAAAATATTCATTAAAAATTTATCAAAAAAATCATGCATCAACTACATACTATTACCTAACTTCTAACTGTAGTGATTTTAAAAATACTTTAAAAAATTTCATCGTATGAGGGTCGTACAAGAGTTGCTATGTTATGTTTTTCTGACAAAAATAACACCAATTTGTGTACATCCCTCATTTTAACCCCTTAATCTCAACCATTTTCAAAATAAATTAGTAGTTTAGAAAGTAGACTTGGAGCACTTGAATCCTTCTTTTTGTTCCATCTCAAAATTTTGAGTGTAAGTATCCTCAATTTCACATCCAATGTCAGTATTTCCTTATTTCAAAAAAAATGGCCACTTAAGCCCCCTTTTTGGGAACCATCTTGGTGCACTTACCCATGAAATACAAATCATTTTGAGATCTTCCTATTTTTCTTTTCTACTCTTCATTTTGTTTTGCTTTGTTATATTTTACATCCTTTACCTCTTCCTTCACCTACTATAAGAGCAAGTTTGTCACAGAAAGGTATTATCATAACCTAAGGTTCTAAGAGTTGAAAGTTATCAAAGCTAAAGGAGTATCTAGCATAATTTATCACTGACATCAATGGTAGTAAACAAAAGCTTAACAAACCCACAAATTCCACAGTTTAATGGGAAGAACTACGATTATTGGTAAATCACCACGAAAGCGAGTTATTTTACTCTCAAGATATTTGGGATCTTGTTGAAAATGGATTTCTAGAGCTAGTTGATATAGCAACCTATAATGCATTGACTCAAGAAAATGAAGATTTGTTGAGAGATAATAAAAAGAAGGATGCAAAAGCTCTCTTTTATATATTTCAAGCAGTGCATGAGAAAATTTTCCCAAGTATTGCAATAGCAAAAAGGTCCAAAAAAGCGTGCGGTATTTTCAAACGGCCTATCAAAGCATGTAAAAAGTTAAAATAGCTAAATTGCAAATGTTTAGAAGGGATTTTGAAACAATATGCATAACAAAAACTAAATCAATAGATTCATTCTTCACCCAAATTATTGGACTGGTAAATCAAATCAGATCACATGGTGAGACACTTGAAGATAGGAGAGTGGTTGAAACAAAAGTTGAATCAATTGTTGTAGCCATAGACGAAACAAAGAACCTCTCATAGTTTTAAGTCAGTGAGCTTCATACGTCTATCATTTCACATGAACATAAGATAAGCAGGTCAGCAAACACATCATTGGAGCATGGATTCAACTCACAAGTTTCAATCATTCATGGTAGAGATAGAAGAAGAAATTATTATAGAGGTGGAAGAAGCAGGACATCAAGCTCAAGTGGAAGAGGTGACAACCAAAACCAATAGAAGAAAAAATCATAGAATTTACAAGAAATTCACAACTAGATAGACACCTCGACAAAATAGGGTAGCTGAAAGATAAAATAGAACAATCATGGAAATAGCATGAAGCATGTTGAAATTAAAACATTTGTCAAATGAATATTGGGCTAAAGTTGTAGCTTGTGCAACATATATTATAAATAGATGTCTAACCAAGAGTGTGAAGAATATGATTCTGGAAGAAGCACTAACTAGAAGAAAACATAATGTTCTTTAAATGAGAGTATTTGGATGTGTGGAATATGCACATGTGTCAAATTAGTTAAGAATAAAATTAGACAATAAATGAGAAAAATGTATACTTGTTGGATATAGTGATGAATCCAAGGCATACAAACTATACAATCCAATAACCAAGAAAGTTATAATTAGCAAAGATGTGCAGTTCATAGAAGATGAAGCATGGGATAGAAGTTTGGAGAAAACAATCAATATTACAGTTGGCTTACCACAAGAAGATAAAGAAGTTTTTATACCAATAAGTACTCCATTAAATGTGGCTCCTTCCACACCCATTCATGGTCAACAAAGTGGTCAAAAAATGACACCATCATCAAGTGTAAGGACAGCCTCGCGTATTCCAACATCTACTCCTTGAAATAAACAACAACAACTGCAAGTGGCATTCAAGGTGGAGACCATCAAGTCCACATTCCACAAGTTCTAGTCCAAGTGATACGTTGAATCCTACATTTGCAAGCTTGAGGAGATAGAAAATTAGAAGTATAAGAGACAATTATGAAAAGAATGAAGGTGAGAATAATGTTGGTCTAATTTATCTTTACATTTTATTCACAAGTAGAAGATCCAATTCATTTTGAAGATGCAATTAAACATGAAAAATGTCTAAATGCAATGGATGAAGAAATTGATGCAATTTAAAAGAATCAAACATGGGAGTTAGTGAACCTTCCAAAAGACAAGGATTTCATAGGAGTGAAATGGGTTTACAAAACTAAATTAAATGCAAATGGTGATGTGTAGAAATATAAAGTAAGGCTAGTGGCTAAGGGATATTTACAATAGCCCAAGGTTGATTACAATGAGACATTTGCTCCAGTAGCACATCTAGACATTATAAGAACAATACTTACAATTACAACTCAAAACAAGTGGCCAGTTTACCAAATGGATGTAAAATCAGCCTTTTTGAATGATGATCTTGAACAAGATGTTTATATGGAGCAACCAGGTCTGGGTATGATATTTTAAGTCAAGAAGACAGTCTACAACTCAATAAATCACTCTATGGACTCAAACAAGCCCCAAGTGCATGGTATAGAAAAAATTGATTCTTACCTTCAGCAAAATGACTTCAACGGGTGCAACAACGAACCTACATTGTACACCACGATGAATGTGAAAGGTGATATCATAATCATTTGTTTGTATGTTGATGACTTGATATTCATGGGTGATTTAGCAATTGATTTGTTCAAAGGAGACATGAAAAGGGAATTTGAAATGGCTGACTTAGATCTCATGAAATATTTTCTTGGCATTGAGGTGAATCAAAGTGATAATGATATATTCATCTCCCAAACTAAGTATGCTAATGATATTTTGAAGAGGTTTAAGATGGAAAATTATAAATCAGCTCCAACACCAATTGTCACGAGACTGAAATTAAGTAAGGTTGATAAAAGAGTCAACATTGATCCAACTTTACATAAAAGATGTGTTTCTAGTCTCATGTATTTAATAGCCACAAGGCCGGTTATTAAGTATGCAGTTAGTCCTATCTCAAGGTTCATGGAGCCCCCAAAGGACTCTCATTGGCAAGGAAGCAAAAGAATTCTCAAATATGTGAGTGGAACAACTATGGTATTCATTATTCATGGTCAAATGAGTTTAAACTCATAGGGTATACAGATAGTAATTTTGCAAGAAGCATTGATGATAGGAAGAGTACTTTTGGTTATGTTTTTCATTTTAGAACAACTATAGATTGATGGGCTTCAAAGAAACAACCAATTTTCACTCTTTCATCTATTGAAGAAGAATATATAACAACCACAAGTCAATCATGTCAAGTAGTTTGGATGAGAAGAGTTTTGAAAGATCTCAGGCAAAAACAAGAAGAAGCAACAAAGATATATTGTGACAACAACTCAGCTATAGCATTGGAAAAGAATCCAATTTTTCACAAGAGAAGAAAACATATTGACACAAGATATCATTTCATTAGAGAACTAATCAACAATGGAGAAATATTTTTGGAATTTTCTAGGTCTCAAGATCAATATGCAAA
This sequence comes from Sequoia sempervirens, assembly GCA_007258455.2. Taxonomy (NCBI): domain Eukaryota; kingdom Viridiplantae; phylum Streptophyta; class Pinopsida; order Cupressales; family Cupressaceae; genus Sequoia; species Sequoia sempervirens. Next base: position 129,640 of record VDFB02143467.1, on the reverse strand, counting down.
CATTTTCACCAAGACATTAGGGAAAGAAAGTTTTGTCTATCAAAGAGATCAATTGAACATCATAGATGATAGCATTTGTGATTAAAGAAGAGTGTTGGAATTAATCTCAACTTCCTACCAACCGTCATTTATTCCTCCATACTCCATCCTCTCTCTCTAGCACAAAAATCTTTCTAGCTCTTCCACATGCCATCATTCATTGCACCTAAGATAGTTTTTTGAATGAGATTTTAATTGCATAATTTTATTAGTAAGATTCACATGCATCAGAAAATTATTGTAATCAATGCTTTGTTTTTTTTTTGCTTATTTTTGTTGGGCATAAACATGGGCTCAAGGTCTTTTTTGCAAGTATGAAAAAGAAATCAAAAAGATGCAGATGTTATTATTGCGGTAGCAATCGCTTGAAACAACCATTGAAACAAAGGACCATGAGTTTCAATATTTTATGAGTAATATCAAAGAGCGAGAGCTCTGTAATTAGTTTATATGACAGCCATTTGTATACTTTGATATATATGTATATGAAATTTAAATCATTTTGAGATCTCTATGTTTTTTTTCTACTCTTTATTTATTTTGTTTTGCTTTGTTATATTTTACATCCTCTACCTCTTCCTTCACCCAATGTCTATGACTATAGAGTAATGCATAGGGTCTACATCAATCCACTACCCCTCACTAAGGACCTGAAGCCCAGGCACCTCGTCATCTTGGAACAGAAGAATGAGGCCACCTACATCTATGGGTGCGCAAGTCGTCGATGAGATCGGGTCTTGAGCATGGCGGATAATGACTCACTTTGGTGTCTAAGAATGGCTTCTCTCCTCTTGTCAATTCCTCTTTCACATAACTCTTCTTCAGTCCTAAGGTATGTGTAGGATCATGATGGGCCAAAAAGTGGCGATATGATGGGTATGTGTAGGGTATGTGGCTGACGACTTTTTTTACCCAAAATTGATGAAATGAAAAGGGTTTTTAAAGGAGATTCTCAACTTTCCACCAATATAAATTATGCTTTACTTTTAATTTAATAAATAATAATTATTCATTTTCTATTTGAATTATGACTAAAGTCTTGATTGATAGGTTGATTGAAAAACATCTATAGCTTTCAAACGGTATCACACTTTTTGAATCCAAAACATGCGTCACATTCAATGTTTTGCATACTATAGGATTAAAAAAAAAATCATGAAGTTTTGACCAAGTTAAGGTGGTCAAACATATGATTTTTTTTATTTTTTAAAAGTTATAATAAAAAATTCATAACTAATTATTTACTTGGAAAAAATTACAAAAAAATATGCATCACATCGGGACATGAGTCCTCTACTCATATCTAAAATCTTATAAAAAAATATTATCATTTTATTGTGGTTAGGGTGGTCAGATAGACAGCTACTTCTTATTTTTTCCCTAAAATTTAAGTACTACTACATTGAAATTTCAAATTTTCACCAAATAGAATTTTATTTTTTAAATAAACCTAGTAGTTTAGAAACTACATTTAGTTTGCTACAGATTCTATTCTTACATATTTTTGAAATAATATAGATAACTTACTCAAATTTTTACATCAAGTTTCCTAAATCTAATTTTTCTGAATTTTTCACCACTTAAGGGCCTATTTTTTCCATGATGATCCTGCACATACCCCCTAAAATCATGCTTATTATCTCCAACAGTCTATTCATAAGTTTGTAGATTTCCTGCTGGAATTCCTCAATGGTTTCCCTGCATATAAACAAAAAACCATAAATATATACTCGTATAAACCAACAAAAACCCATAAATATAAACTCATATAAACCATTGAGGAATACTAGCAGGAAATATACAAACTTGCGAAGAGACTGCTATAGATAATAAGCTTGAATTTTAGACTGGAGAAGAGCTACATGAAAGAGGCATTTGTAGGAGAGAAGCCATTCTTCAGCACCAAAGTGAGTCATTATCTGCCATGCTCAAAACCCTATCTCATCAATGGCCTGCGTGCCCACAAATGTAGGTGGCCTCATTCTTCTCTTCCAAGATGATCAGGTGCCCAGGCTTCAAGTCCTCAGTGGGGCAATGGATTAATGTAGAGCCTATGCGTTACTTCATAGTCATAGACATTGGAGACCAGTTGGAAGAGAGCATTGAATCGTATTCTTCCTACCAAAGATGGAAACTGGTTATTTGTCGCATCATTCTACAATCCTACCCTCAATGCACTGGTCTACCTTGCTACTTCTCCAACACAAGAAGAAAAAACTCAACCTAGGTTGAAGATCAATTTTTTGCAATTTATCCAAAGGTCTCTTTTGTAGGTCGTTAATCATGAAAATTTCTTCCCAATCAACATCCCTAATCTTCTGCGACTCTGTAAGAATTTTTCCATTCTGTTCATCCAATATCAAATTGTTCAACCCTTTCGCCATGGGAGACTCATTGAAGCTTTCCTCCCTATTAAGCTTGTAGTCCTCTTTACATAGCTTCTTGACATGATCTATGATATTGTGACTTATGTCATGGTTGAAGAGTTAAAAGCCTAAAATAATAAGGAATCAGAAATTCATAACAAATTTGTGACATATACAGAGTTTAGTATGAGATAGAGTTAAAAAAATGATAAAGACAAAAAGAACTAAAGAGATGTGGGATAGAAGGAACCTACCAACAAGAAAATAAACCAAATTAACTGACTTAAATTATTCGAGGAAGGCTACAGACAGACAGATTATATGTAGCTACTGTTAATACTAAAATGAGCAAAGAAACATAATAGAAAACAAAAAATTAAATAACAAGACACGAGACACAAATTTTATAGTGGTTCGGCAATAACCTACATCCACTCTCAACGCAGGGGAATCTCTTTTATTAATTCTCAATTCAATTACATATTCAACCAATAGTTGTATTTATAAAACGGTCTCCACTCCAATAATTGGAAATATCCATCTGTGAGAGAAACTTGCCAATTTAGGCAAAAGGCATCCTTATCAAATTTGTTTGAGAAACTTGCCAATTTGGGCTTCACCAAACCCAACAATCTTCCACTTGAAGACCAATCCTCCTCTCCTTGGGAGGCATCCTCCTCATCTCGAAAGAAAAACTCCAAAGTCTCTTCAGCCGAAACCTCCTCATTTTTCCATCCATCCCACCAATGAACATGGTGTTTCATTTTAGCTTCCACTTACACGGCATCACTCACTCCCATGTCAGGATCTGAATCATGGCTCATGCTTCCAGCAAGGTCTTGTCCTCTAGAAGAGCATTTATCATAGCCAAATAAGTAAGAATAGACTTTACTCTCTGGTTTATCGAAATTGAAAAGAGATTCTTCAATAACAAAATCAGCCTCATCATCTTCATCATCTGAAACTCCCACTTCGGCATGTCTCTTTACTATATAAAAGCATTGAGCTCCAGGATCTAACACCCAATCATCTTCCATCTTTGCTCAATACTTTTCAATAGCTCCAAAAATTCTTCACCAATTTCCAGCATCGAACTTCAGGCTCTGATACCAATTGTTAATATTAAAATGAGCAAAGAAACAAAATAGAAAACAAAAAATTAAATAACAAGACACGAGACACAAGTTTTATAGTGGTTCGACAATTTCCTACATCCACTCTCAAAGCAAGGGTATCTCTTTTATTAATTCTCAATTCAATTACATATTCAACTAGCAGTTGTATTTATAAAACGGTCTCCACTCCAATAATTGGAAAAATCCATCTGTGAGAGAAACTTGCCAATTTAGGCAAAAGGCATCCTTATCGAATTTGTTTGAGAAACTTGCCAATATGGGCTTCACCAAACCCAATGAAGATTCCTTTTGCCTAAATTGGCAAGTTTCTCAAACAAATTTGATAAGGATGCCTTTTGCCTAAATTGGAAAGTTTCTCTCATAGATGGATTTTTCCAATTATTGGAGTGGAGGTTGTTTTATAAATACAGTTGTTGGTTGAATATGTAATTGAATTTAGAATTAATAAAAGAGATTCCCCTGTTTTGAGAGTGGATGTAGGCAATTTTTGAACCACTGTAAAATTTGTGTCTCATGTCTTATTATTTAATTTTTTGTTTTCTATTATGTTTCTTTGCTCATTTTAATATTAACAGCTACTACCTGAAAGAATCCAAGAGTCTCACAAGCATATGCAATTTGAGCCATGATATCTTCTCTACCTTCTCGATTGAAATTTCCCATATCTATCATAGGGATGGCCATGTTGGAAGAAATCAATGAAAGCTAAGCCTGTCGCTATTTCTTTGAAACAAGCTTGAAGAAATAAACGACACATAACATGTATATATATTATATTTTTCCTCGGGGGTGCATTATGTGGTAAGGTGTGATCCAAGCATTAAATCTCGACCCTACCCAGCTTGACATCGAAGTCAATGCACATGCAAACCGAAATAAACTGCCCATATCCAAAAGGACTTCATTTTCCCAAGTTAAACCTCCATTAATTTTAGTAATACATTGAGTGCCTTGTGATAGTTAAGATTAATATTTTTAGATCCGAACGTACTTTTCATCATATTTAATAGTAATACATTGAGTTCCTTGTGATAGTTAAGATTAATATTTTTAGATCTGAACATATTTTTCATCATATTTAATAATATAGATTTGAAATTTCAATAAAAGTTTGAGAATCATTCAAAAGTATTAGGTATGGTTTTGAGAGGTTCCAAGTTAAGGTGTATAATTATCATGAACTTCACTTCATTATGTGTTTAGTTTAATCATTAAACACAAAAAACAAAAACCTTCAAAAGTATTAGGTATGATTTTGAGAGGTTTCAAGTTAAGGTGTACAATTACCATGGACTTCACTCCATTATGTGTTTAGTTAATTAATGCCTATGCAAAATAAAAATTGTTGCTCAAACACAAAGAATCCCTTCATAGATTTTCACTATATATCTATGTTGAAATAATTCAAAAAGATATCATAATCATTCATATTCATCTCCAATATCATAAGTTCCAATCTAGTCATCATACACCACTCATTTTCCTATCTTCTTATTCCATCTCACACCATTCTTACCGTGCCTCTCATATCTACCATCTTAAATTTTTATCATCCTTACTATTTTCCTCCTCATATCCATCTCTACATTATCCTACTTCTCTTAATCTCCTTCTAACCTTCTTAATATATTTCCCCACCCTGCTCAATTATTTATTTCATCATTCCCTCAATTCATTCCTCTCATCTTTTATATTATCCTTGCATCTGTTTCAAGAGAACGCCCATGTTCTTCCAATCCAACCATCTTCTTGAGGGATCATCATCATCTCATGATCCAATTCAATTATAAAAAGCAAATCAACATTTTGATTCCAAAGTCTATCCAAACATCAAAACATCCTTCAAATCCAATCATCCAATCAACCAATCAATACAACAAATTAACTTTTAACCTTCGATGCTTGGAATATTATCTTTCATCAATTTCACACCCTATGGAAACATCCACCGGATGATCTCCTCGCAGACGGAAAGAGTCCTCCTTTTAGAAACTCTGTTTCTACTGTTTCTATTTCTTCTGCTGTTTCTATTTCCTGTAGACGTTTCTATTCCTTCTCTCTGTAAATATTATTTAAAATCCCTTTACCCAATGTTCTGGGTACGGGAGAATACAGAGAATAGTTTTAGTCTTTTCATGGTATCAGAGCAGCGATCTTCTGCGTTGCCATTTTCCCATCTCCTCTCCCCTCTGCGTTGCCCTTGCATTACTCTGTTTTTCTCAGATCTCCGTCACCCTGCAGTCTTGAATCTCCGTCATGGCTGACTCTACCACCAGTGCTGCCCACACACCCACCTCCCCACGCTCCCCACACTCCTCTGCTCTCCAACCGGTTCCCCTTCACCACGCGATCTCTATCAAACTGGATTGGGAAAACTATCTTCTCTGGCGCACACAGTTTCTCCCGCTTCTCCAAGGCTATGACCTGGAAGGCTACGTTGATGGGACCATTACTTGTCCCCCTCGTACTCTCTCTCCGACAGATCCGACGCCGAATCCTATCTATCTTACCTGGCGCAAGCAGGACAAGATCCTTCTTGGATGGTTACTCTCTGCCCTTGCTCCTGATACTCTGGCGACTGTAGTTGGCCTTGATACCTCGCGTGTTGTTTGGCTTGCTCTAGAGAAGCGCTTTGCTTCTCGTTCTAAAGCATGACTCATGCAACTTCGTCGCGACCTCCAGACCATCCGTAAGGGAGCTCTCTCCATGGCTGACTACCTCCAGCGTGCCAAACAATTGGCCGACACCCTTGCAGCTTCAGGACAAACAGTCTGTGATTCGGATCTGCAGCAGATTATCTTGAGCGGTCTCGAGTCCGCCTATGATGCTGTCGTCACTTCTCTGACAGCCACACTTGACACTATTGATATGGATGATTTTCAAGCCCATTTGCTTGCCTTTGAGATGTGCATTGATGCCCAACAGGCCCTCCTTCAGCAACACCCAGTGGCCAATGTCGCCACCCGTAATCGTGCTCCCAATTCTCCTTCTCAGCACAATAATCACAGAAGGAACCACAATAATCGAGGTCGTGGGAACACCTATCATGGTCAACGTCCTCCACCGATGCCTATTCAGGCAACAGGACCATGCCAGCTTTGCGGACGTAAGAACCACACAGCCAACACTTGTTGGTTCAAATTTGATAAAACCTATCAGGAGATGCCCCAATCGGCTGCCCCCCCCTCTGCATACATGGCAGCACCCTATCAGCAGTCTTCTTCCTATGCGCCGTCTCAGATCTCAGTCGATCCTACCTGGTATCCTGATAGTGGAGCTACTAATCATGTCACCCCGGATTTGAGTAACCTGCAGATTCACCATGAGTATGATGGTCCTGACAAGCTTCATGTTGGTAATGGCTCTAAACTCTCTATTTCTCACATTGGTAGATCACAAATTTCTCATTCCTCACGTTTATTTCATCTCAATGATATTTTGCATGTCCCTAATGTCACGGCTAACCTTCTCTCTGTTTCAAAATTTGCCTCTGACAATGACGTCTTTTTTGAATTTCATCCACATTTTTTCCTTGTCAAGGATCGGCGCACGGGGCTGGTAGTTCTTCGCGGGCAGCATAAGGATGGTCTCTATCGCCTCTCTTCGAGTGTTTCTCCACCCTCTCAGACCCCTTCTACAGCCTTTGTTGGTGAACGAACTTCTCTTGAGAGATGGCATCAGCGTTTAGGTCACCCTATGCCACGAACTGTTCGGCATATTGTCGGAGTCGAGTCGCTTCCTGTTAGTCAAAATAAATTGGGTCTTTGTAGTCCCTGTCAAGTCAGTAAGAGTCACCAATTGTCATTTCCTTTTAGTTCTACTATTTGTACGCATCCTTTGGAATTAATTGTTTCCGATATTTGGGGTCCTTCTCCCTATGTCTCTTATGATGGATTTCGTTTTTATTTAATTTTTGTGGATATCTATAGTAGATATACATGGCTCTTTCCATTATCTCATAAATCTGACGCACTACCTACATTCATTAATTTCAAGACTAAAATTGAGAATCTACTTGGCCATAAAATCAAAACCTTCCAATCCGACAATGGGGGGGAATTTATTAAATTTAAACCCTTTTTGGCCTCCCAGGGCATCACACAACGTTTTTCCTGTCCCTACACCCCCCAACAAAATGGTTTAGCCGAGCGCCGACACAAGCACATTGTGGACACTGGCCTTACCCTCCTTCATACGGCTTCTGTTCCCTTCATCTATTGGACCGATGCTTTCCTCACGGCCTGTTACTTGGTGAACCGGTTGCCCACCCCCATCCTCAACAATCGGTCCCCCCTTCAGTGTCTGTTTAACACGGGTCCTGACTATCGTGCGATGCGTGTCTTTGGGTGCCTCTGTTTTCCCTACCTTCGTCCCTACAGCTCTAATAAGCTGGACTCACGTTCTCTCCCTTGTGTCTTCTTGGGTTACAGTTTGGTTCACAAAGGCTATAAATGTCTCCATCTTCCCACCAACAGAATATATATCTCTCGGCATGTTGTGTTTGATGAAGGGACCTATCCGTTTGCTGCTCGCCAGAACACACCATCACCAAACTTGATCTCTGCACCATCCCTCATATCCACTCTCCCACTTTATCACTCACCTCCATCTAGTGTGTCTTCACCTCCCTTGCAAGGACCTCACCATGGCCTCTCCATTCCCCTAGATGCCTCACCTTCTCGTCATGACCTCCCTACCCGAATCGAATCTGCTTCCCCCGCCTTAGTAATTTCGGCCCCACCATCTCCTAGTCGTGACCCCTCTTCCTCCCCTTTGCCGTTACCTTCGCCAAGCTCGATGGTTCCTCCTATGAATGTGCATCCAATGGTCACAAGGTCCAAACATGGCATTTTTCGGCCCAAGGCATACAATGCTACTAAGCACCCCTTATCTCCTGATGATATTGATGAGCCCACATGTTTTTCCCAAGCCAAAGTGGACCCACAGTGGCGCTTGGCTATGGATAATGAAATTAATGCTCTTCTCCAGAATGGAACGTGGAGCCTAGTCCCATCCAAGCCCCACTTAAATATTGTTGGGTGCAAATGGGTTTTTAAATTGAAAAAGAAAGCAGATGGCTCCATTGATCGCTACAAAGCCCGACTAGTTGCCAAGGGGTTCAATCAGCAGGAAGGAATTGACTATGGGGAGACTTTCAGTCCTGTGGTAAAACCTTGCACCATTCGTACAGTTCTCACTATTGCACTCTCTATGGGTTGGCCCCTTCACCAACTCGATGTGCAAAATGCTTTCCTCCATGGTGTCCTTGAGGAGGAGGTTTACATGCAGCAACCACCTGGATACATTGATCCCCAGTTTCCTACTCATGTGTGTCGACTCCACAAGTCTCTCTATGGTCTCAAACAAGCTCCACGGGCCTGGTACCACCGCCTGAGCACCTTTCTCCAACAGGTTGGGTTTGTGGGTTCCAAAGCTGACACTTTGCTATTCATTAAGCGAACCGCCCACTCCACAGTTTTTATGCATGTTTATGTCGACGATATTATCATTACTGGATCTACAGTGGACTGTGTTCAAGCTTTGATATCTCAACTTCAGTCCGCTTTTGCCATAAAGGACTTGGGCTCTCTCCATTATTTTTTGGGCATCGAAGCTCTTTCAACTCCTACAGGGCTTCTCCTATCTCAAAGAAAGTATACACTTGATCTTCTCAAGAAGACAAAGATGGACGGTGCAAAACCGGTTCGCACTCCTATTTGCAGCCAAGACAAGTTGTCTAAATTCACCGGCTCCGCGTTCAGCGATCCAACTCTATACAGGAGTGTTGTCGGTGCTCTTCAGTATCTCACTCTTACGAGACCTGATATTGCTTTCGCCGTCAATAAGGTCTGTCAGTTTATGCAGCAGCCCACTGATGATCATTGGAACGCTGTCAAGCGTATCCTGCGGTACCTAAAGGAAACTCTCTCTTATGGACTGCAACTCAGCAAGTCTACCCCTCTCACTCTTACTGCCTTTTCTGACTCAGATTGGGCTGGCTGCCTTGATGACCGCCGTTCTACTAGCGGTTACTGCATCTTCCTTGGTCCAAATCTGATTTCATGGAGTGCTCGAAAACAAAAGACCGTCTCAAGGTCTAGTACTGAAGCTGAATATAGAGGAGTTGCCATAGCCACTGCTGAGCTAATTTGGATTCAATCCCTCCTCTCTGAACTTGGATATTCTCCCACTGCTTCCCCTGTTCTATGGTGTGACAATCTTGGTGCTACGTATCTCACAGCTAATCCAGTCTTTCATGCACGGACTAAGCACATTGAGATTGATTATCATTTTGTTCGTGAGAAAGTTGCTAACAAAGGTCTTGTTGTCCGATTCATCTCTACAAAAGATCAGGTTGCAGATGTCTTCACTAAGGGGTTGAGCTCTGCTCGATTTGCTTTACTTCGGGACAAGTTGACCGTACGAACACCCACGCTCAACTTGCGGGGGCATATGGAAACATCCACCGGATGATCTCCTCGCAGACGGAAAGAGTCCTCCTTTTAGAAACTCTGTTTCTGCTGTTTCTATTTCCTGTAGACGTTTCTATTCCTTCTCTCTGTAAATATTATTTAAAATCCCTTTACCCAATGTTCTGGGTACGGGAGAATACAGAGAACAGTTTTAGTCTTTGCACGCCCTATGTCCATATCTAATTTTCCTGAAACGACATTGCTAATTTTATTTACAATACAATTTCAAAGAAGAACAAAATATAAAGACTGAAATCACGTATACATTAACTGTCACTTATTCTTACATCGCAAAAGCCTCCGATAATTACAATTGTTTGGCCTTGGACTATAGATTTTTATTTTACTATACAAGGTGGTTGACCCCCAATTGATACTCAGAATCTCATTCTTCCTCGACCTCTTCTTTTTGTCTGGATCGTCCATCATTCTTTAAACACAAAGATTACCCGTGCGTTCGTTAAGTCGAAGTCATACTGCTCTTTTGTTTCTTTAAAAGCTTTCAATTGTCGTTCATAAACTTGCGATTGACAAAATCCGTGTTCGTCTGCCACCTGTCTTTTCGAAATTCAGAATAATTACAATCCAAATTGGCCGGCGGGGTCTCATTTTATTTCTATAAAAAGATGTATCTCTGCATCCTCATGGCATTACTGAATTGCTACGTGGGAAAAAGTTGCAATAATGAGTAGCAGAAAGCGATGGGGAGCCTGTGTAGTGGTTTGTTTGTGGATTATCATGTTTACAGCGAGAGTGGATACAACTCAGGATGAAGTACAAGTATTACATAGGAGAGGGTTTCCCCCTGGATTTATATTCGGTACAGCCTCTGCTTCATATCAGTATGAAGGAGCTGCCCATGAAGGGGGAAGAGGCCCAAGCGTTTGGGATACCTTCTCACATATCCCAGGTTAGTTTACTTCCTTATACATCTATTTATTTAGATCTTGCATGTCTATCTGCACCAAATCTAGCATGACTGAAAATTTTTACACAGAGATCAATGTTAGACTGGAATTGGTTACTACATTTTATCTACTCTTATTACGTTTATATGCAGGGAATATTGCTAATGGAACCAATGGGGATGTTGCTGTGGATGAATACCACCGCTATAAGGTTAAATCATATATGAACAATGAATTTTTTCCCATATATTGATCATTTTGAATGCATTGTTTAAAGAAGAATAATGTAATGAATGTAATGATATTTTTGGATTTTGATTGTGTCATAATTTTTACATCAACGTTTTGGATCATATTCTATGGTATATAATTTTTTTCCTGATTCTAATTCATCCTGATGATGAATTATAGAACATGATTTGAAACATTGACTAAAAATCATCACGATTAAAACCCAGAAATATCACTACATTGATATGGAAATTAAATTTAATGTTGCTAATAGAGGAATGGTGTATAACTTACAGGAGGATGTGAAACTAATGAAGGACATGGGCATGGATGCATATAGGTTTTCTATTTCCTGGTCACGGATATTACCATGTGAGTCACTTTTGTTTTTCTCGGTCACTAAATAAAACAAGTATTCAGTGATCCCTTTCTTAAAATGACTTTGTTTTGGGTGACAGATGGCTCGGTCGAAGGGGGGATCAACAAAGTTGGGGTGGCCTATTACAACAATTTAATCAACGAGCTCCTGAAACATGGTAATATGTATATTCTTTGCTATAGTGGACATAGAAATTGGTGTGAAAATGTTGAAGCTGTAAGCCTAACTCACTCACCCTTGATTGCAGATATCACACCATTCATAACACTGTTTCATTGGGACCTTCCACAAGCGTTGGAGGATAAATATGGAGGCTTTCTCAGCCAACATATTGTGTATGAAACCCTTCCAAATCATTAAACTTTGGCTGAATCGATGCCCAAATCATAGATCTTTAATTTCTTTGCTTACTTAATGTCTTTGCATAAAAGAGACTCTGTTCCAAACAATGCAGGAAGGATTTTGTAGCCTACAGTGAAGTGTGCTTTCAAGAGTTTGGAGATCGAGTGAAATACTGGATCACTTTAAACGAACCTTATGCCTACGCTGCCTTTGGATATGATATGGGCTTAGGCCCACCAGGTCAGCATTCGGCCACAGAACCATATATTGTAGCCCATAATCTCCTCCTTTCTCACGCAGCTGCGGTGAATCTATACAAGAGCAAATATCAGGTGACCCACCAATTTTTTTTTTTGTTTTTTTGAAAGTACTACATACAACTTTTAGTAAGCCAATCTGCCATTTTTCTGTGTAGGCGGTGCAGAAGGGGTCGATTGGTATTACATTAGTGAGCTTTTGGTTTCTGCCCTATTCTAAATCACTCTCTGACCATAAAGCTGCTCAAAGAGCTATAGATTTTATGTTTGGCTGGTAAGCAAGCATCTTTTAAAGACAATCTACTAATAGGCAGTCATATGAAATTGATTAGCAGTACAAATTTACAGGTTTATGGATCCAATTACAAGAGGGGAATACCCCTCCACAATGAGAAATCTTGTTGGTGCGCGTTTACCCAAATTTACTGCCCTCGAATCTGCTATGGTGAAAGGTTCCTTTGATTTTCTGGGCTTAAATTACTACACAAGTATGTATGCTGCTGATGCTTCTATGCCACCGAATTCGACTACTACAAGCTATTTAGTACTGGATTCTCATGCAAATTTAACCGGTAACATTTCTCAAATTTGCCTCTCTAAGTTTAACAATCATACACTGATTTAGTCCTCCTTTAATTTAGATAATTTGTACGTTGTATGTCATATCCGTTGCCATCGAAATCTTTTCAGTGGAGAGGAATGGCGTGCTGATTGGACCGGTGGTAAGACTCAATATTTTGCAGGACTCCCTAATTAATATTTTTGTTGAAGTATTTGGTTGCCAAAGTTGATTTTCAATGCAGGCAGGATCAAGCTGGCTTCATGTATATCCCCCTGGAATAAGAGAACTTTTGAAGTACATAAAACATAAATATAACAATCCACCAATTTACATAACAGAAAACGGTAAATGTCCTTCCTAAATGAAGTCTATTTAAACTATAATAACAAAATTAGTAAATAATTTTTTTTTTCAAAATTTAATGTGATTTTTTTGGGAGTTGCGAGTTAACAGTTATTTGTTATAGGATTTGATGAAACGAACAATGAAACTTTGCCATTGTCAGAAGCTTTGAATGATACTCAACGAATTGACTATCACTCAAAGCATTTATTGTTTTTGCAGCAGGCAATAAGGTAAATTACAATAACTTTAAACTTTATTTTGAGATAAACATATTATTTTTGTATATTGAAATAATCGATAGTGAGTTACATTGCAGGAATGGATCAGATGTGCGTGGATATTTTGCTTGGTCTCTGTTGGACAACTTTGAGTGGACATCTGGCTTTACAGTCAGATTTGGCCTTTATTATGTAGATTATAAGAATAATTTAAATAGATATCCCAAAGCATCAGCCTATTGGTTTCGCAAATTCTTAAAATGAAAAGCTTGGAAGAATAACACTCTCTTTGCTTATTCATAATTTATTTTATTTAAAATGTTGGGATCCATACATTAGCAAAACAAATATTCTGTAATTGAATGTTAATGAAGAAATTTGTAGATTGAAAAACACAATGTGTATTTTAACTTACACATCTTTAGTTTATAATTTGTAAGACGTCTTTTAATTTTTTTATCATCTTAGCTTATTTGTAATTTTTTATGTTTGAAATGTTGGGATTTATACATTGAGAACATGAATCATCTATGCCAAAGTAAACAAGCAACCAAACATAAAAGTAAATGAAAAGTACATTCAAATTGGATGTGGATATGGGAAATAGTTCATTTATACTCCATGTGATGATATGCCTATCTTCATATATACATGAACAAAATTCTACCACTAGAATATGATACAAATACTAAAATGAACATAGACAATAACTACATAGGGCTTATGAAAGATCATTGTAACCTAAAGAGACCTAGAGTAAGAGATATAGGAGTAGGGTTACTAAATGAACATGTTGACATTTTATGTCCATCTTATGGCCCATAAGTTATAACCAATCTAAGAGATCTTATTTGGGTCATACTACATGATTGTTATGCTTATGGTTGACTTTTTATGCTTTTGGTTGTTATCTTCCTTTGTTTATCTCTTAGTCAATTAACCAATTTCAAAACATCTCAATGTTGGCTAGGTGTTTGAATTTTCTCATATTCTCATTTTGTAAAGAAGCCAAATTGGTATCCATATTTCAAATCTAGTGAAGCTCTATCCAAAATTGAGCAAGATATGAAATTGCAAGGTTCTTAGCCTTATCTAGATTTGTAAGACTTGGGCCTTCATCTAGATCCTTATCGAATCCTCGCATTTCCTATTTGTCCCTTCTTTCCCCTATTTCCTTCTTCTTAATGGTCCTGAAACAACAAAAAATAGGGTTTAGGGTAAAAATGTGGGGTTCACCAAAATGATAATAGATAAACCTATTTTCCTTTATTTCATTAGGAAATGAAATCCACACAATGAAATGAATAACAACCTTGAGGTGAATCAAGTCAAAGTGTGAATCTATTGATTTCCTTTTTTGCAAGGACGGGGTCCTGATTAAATGACACTTTGGGGAGAAAGATTAAAAATAGAAAACTAACTCCAAAATGCAATCTACAAAGTGCATCTAATAGATTAAGCTCAATATTGATGGAATCAGAAATCAAATTGCAGATCTGAGAGAGGTCAGAAGGTGTGTACCAGTCACCAAAAGTGTTTTCTGAAGATAATTTGGTACTCATTCGTCCAGTGGTGAATAGGTCCTAGTTTAGGGTTTTTTGTAGCTTTTGGGAGCCTCTACAACAAATCTAAATCCTTCAATTTTCTTAGATTTCAAGTTTAGAAAGTTGGAAATAAATTTTGGAATTGAGTTTATATGAGATGACAACTCTCTTGAAATCTTTTGCAACTTTGACAAGTTCTCCAATTTTCTCTTCAAGAGATCTTCAAGATATCTTCCACCTAAATCTGTAAACACAAATCAAGAGGGAAGAATGTATTTTTATGGTGAATGGGGGTTTTCCTTGGTCAAACCCCGTTTTGGTAATTAAACATTGTAATGAAACAATGGAACATGAAAGGAATGATGAATGAGCAAGTCTATGTCACAACTCACCAAACCCTTGAATAATCTTGGAATGTAGATCTACAACTAGCATGAAATGGTTTTAATGGATGTGGATCTTGATCTTGAAACTTGATTTGAAACAATGCTTGAATGGATCTTGAACACTACATCAACATATTAGCTCCAATAACATGCATGATGCAAGAAGACTTTGACATGACAATAGGATCTTGATTGCTACAATAATTATTCAATAAACCTGCTCTTGAATGCCTTGAAATGCTCTTCTAAACTCTAGATTTTTTAGATCACAATTGCTCATAAAATTGCTAGCTTGAAAATCTTAGATGAAACATAGTGAAATGACCTCTTATTTATAGGTATGTAACATTAATTTCTTGAGATTCAAATAACACAAGCCAACATGTGAAAGTGTAAAGGCACACTTTACAACACCACATTAAGGCACAATTAAGTCCATTTTAATTAATAGGGCTCTAAACTTAATGTAAATATGTAGAATACATATTGCAATACTAAATTAAGGCATAATTTAGTTTATTTTAATATTATTAATTCCCAAATTAAGTGTGAAAAAGGGATACTTTTTTCTACACTACATTTAGCCCCCAATTTAGTGAGAGGATGACCCCATGTCAAACTCACACTAAAGTAGACATTTGAGATACATATGTATGCAGCAATGAAAAAGATTCTAAATCATACAACATCAAGGAACTAAAAGAAAAGGGAGGTGGATCAAGCTTCGACTGTCCAACGTGATACATGGAACACATCTCAGCTTTTTATCTAGGGAATGTCTACAAGTAGAACTTGATGTCCACTATGCAAACAACACGCATGCTCACTCTGGGCTAATGGAACCTTAGGCTATCCACTAGGTGAGCCCCCAATAGGAAGTGGCTTAGTGAGAAATTCAAGTCAGCTCTACAGGCTCTTACTGTACTAACCATACCAAAACTATCCCTCTGATAACTCCAATAGGGTGCCACAAAAATTCGGCTTTGGGCTTCATAGGGCCTAACAAGTTGTGTTATGCTAAGCAAGCTATGAACAAGGGGAAGGCTCTACTCACAAGAAAAGTGTGTTATGTTTGGTGGCCTTGAAGGGAGGGGTTCAAGCTTCACAAGGTTAACAAGTTGTATTAAGCTAAACACTTATGAACAAGGATGTGGGTAAAGGTTTTTGTTTAAAGGGATCTTGCTTAGTTTATGTAAGGTCTCCTCTTAGGGACCATCATGCCTAATTTCTCCAAGAGAGGACAAGTCAAAGAATAAAAGATTCAAAACTTAGGGAATTTAATGGGTAGAATCACCACTGAGAGGAAAGTCATACGCTAAGAAATATCACACTCTCAGAGGACATCAAACCCAATGACACTGGACCAAGAAAAGGATGCATCACAAGAAGAAACAAAATAGCACAATGAAACACGAGTGTTGAAAATAAGGCCAATGTATGCCCCCATTTTAAAGGAATCGCTACACCATTTTTGTGATAAAATTGCTTTAAAGTAGAAAATAGTCTAGAAGTCATGAGAGCTTACTCAGAAAGCCTTATGCCATGTCATGTGTTTCCAAATGAAGTTGCATCATGAAAAAGGGTTGCCCCCAAAATGAAATTCCAAAACACGAAAGGGATCCATGGATTCAAGGTCAGTATATCTTTCCTACAATGTTGTTATAGAGCTTGAAAAAATCATCATTTCCCAAATACTCGTAAAACAAGAAGAATGACACATAGAGAGTGAAAACAAAGGAAAATATTTTGGGTCAACAAGCAAGAGACCTAAATTTCTTGATGTCTTGGGTCATCCCCGAAAGGAAAACACAAGAAAAATGAAAAATTTATAAGTGTTTATGACATATAGAAGAATGTAGATACAAATAGAAGAATGCACATAAAGAGAGATACATCAAATAGAATAGTATAGGGGAGATCACATTACGCACATGCAATCACACAAAGAACATGAAAAAGAAAACAAAGTAAAATACTAGTAAGGCACATGTGAGACAACCTATAGCAGGTCATCCATATCCCAATCTTGTTTAGTATATACAGAAGGTGGACAACTAGCAAAAGGGACAACATGAAGTGTCAGACTAGGACAAGGCTATCTAACCCCTTGCCCCCACTAAGTGCAGGACAAGTTCAAGCTGAGATAGGTGATGAGAATGAGCTCCTTTCAATAAAGAAAATGATTTGTAATGAAAGTTAAACATGTAATAGTGAGTATGTTATGATCCTACAACTATTACATGGCAAGGAGCAAAAGGTGTTACTTTTAGTCAAGATGGATCCCTAGGGGATCTAAATTTCTCCAATATTCCCTTTAAAACATGACAATTATCGGTGTGATGTCCAAAGAATATATGGTAGGCACAATATATGGTCTATTTTGATAAGTTTTCTTTTCAGTTAGACTTTCACATTTAGGTGGTAAGGTGATTAATCCCCAATGTAAAAGAGTGTAAAAGGCCTTTTCATTCTTGGATATCTTTAATAGTTCATCAATGGATTCAAGTTGGCCAAATATCTCTTGTAACTAATATTTTTTATTTGCATGCATTTTTGGCTTCTTCTTCTTTGGTTTGATATAGTTTGGTTATCACTTTCATCTTCTAACTACAAATCCTTTCCTTTTTCAGAAAAGGATGTGTTAGGAGTAGTAAAGTGGTTAGAATTTGTGTTTTCTTTTCTCTTATGTGCAGGAGATGTATTGGAAGCTAGTTGAGGATGATGAAAATGGTTTTTAATGAGATGGACAAGGGTACATATGAATTTTATTCCTTCTTCATGGTTAAGCAGTGTTTGTATGTCCCCTATGAGAGGAATGGAATTAGCGGCAATAGGTTTTGTTCTCACAAAGTCTTGCAAACTTTTTAATTCTTCACTCATCTTTCATGCATTTAAGAGACATTAGCAACCATTGTTCCAATATCATGCACATTTTTTGTAGGTGGGGAAGTCATTGGAAATGAGGCATGAAGGCTATGATCCATAAACGGTGAGTATCAACACTATTAGTGAAAGAGCTGGAGAACCCAATATCCACGGTGAATGGTGTATCACAAGATGACATGAGTCTCGAACTACATCTCACAACAGTATTGCTAATAGGAAACCAAGTTGTAATTTAGCTCATACAAGTGTCAAAAACTTAATGTAAACCCAAAATGGAAAGAGGGTGAAATGTAATGCAATGACCTAGAATGCAAATATATAAATGCAATTTTCAAATTCTAAACAAGGTAATTTTCTTATTACTCTATGCAAAATCCTAAAAATGATTTCTTGTAAATGCAATTTTGAAATCACACAATGCATTAAATTTATCAAATAAAGCTAAATATGATCAATTCCACTTAACAAAAATTATGTAAATTGAAAAAAATAAAGTAGAATGCAGAAATAGATGTTTGTATGCCCAAAAAAATAGGAAATGACCTTGATCAGGGACTCATTTTCCTAGGGGTGAATGGGTCCTAGGTTAGGGTTTTTTTAAAAAAAAATTGCAAATTTCTGAGTTGATTCTAATGGTTTTCAAATTTGATCTGAAACCGTGAGTTACAGTTTGAATTTTATATGAAATTAAAGTTGAATGAAAATGCAAAATATGACAAAATGACAAAATAGGAGACATAATTTGATGTGCAATTTTGATTTAATTTTCAAATTCAGGTGAATGATAATGCAATTCTATGTAAATGATTTGCAAAATGACTAAATGTTTTGTATTTTTTTCAGATTTCAAGAGATGCAAAAATGAAATCCTAAAACCCTAAATGAAATTTGCAAAGTTAATTCAAGTTAAGAAACCCTAAATGAGACTCAATTCAATGCAATAAAATGAAAATGAATGCAAGATCTAAATCTAGGGTATAAATGGACTCCAAAATTAGAAAATTACAATGATCAAACTCAAGTTCACCAGAATGAAACAACAAAACATGAAAGGAATGATGAATGAACATTGAGTCTATGTCACAACTCACCAAACCCTTGAATAACCTTGGAATGTAGATCTACAACTAACATGAAATGACTTCAATAGATGTGGATCTTGATCTTGAAACTTGATTTGAAACAGTGCTTGAATTCCTGAATGAATCTTGAACACTACATCAACATATTAGCTCCAATAACATGCATTATGCAAGAAGACTTTGACATGACAATAGGTTCTTGATTGCTGCAATAATTCTTCAATAAACTTTCTCTTGAATGCCTTGAAATGCTCTTGAAATGCTCTTGTAAACTCTATGTTTCTTAGATCACAGTTGCTCATAAAATTGCTAGCTTAAAATATTAGATGAAACATGGTGAAATGACCTCTTATTTATAGGTATGCAACATTAATTTACCAAAATTCAAATAACACAAGCTGACATGTGAATATGGATTTGAAATCATTAAAATACTACCAAAAAAAATTTAAATTAGGGTCCTAGGTCTAAGTGAGTACCCATTCACCCATGGGTGAATGGGTCTTAGGTCACTTACCTACAACACACATTGATCAATGATAAGTGTTATGTTATGGCATTAATGAATGTTGGGTTTTCCTCTTTGGAAATTGAAATTAATTAGGCTTGGATTTGAACTAAAGGGGCCAATTAAGGAAAATTGACCTCAATCAATTAATGAATCCCTAAATAAGTGTGAAATTGTAAAGGTGCACTTTATAACACCAAATTAAGGCACAATTAAGCAAATGATATCAATTTTCCACAATCCATATTGATTATTACTAATTGCTTTTTGGATTTGATTGCATAAGAATTTTTGTATCAATGTTTCAGATCACACTCTATGATCCATCATCAGGATGAAACATTGATGCATCATGGAGTGTGATCTGAAACGTTGATGCAAAAATTCTTATGTGCAATTGAATCGAGAAACCAATAAGCAATAAACAATTAAGTAAATTTTAATTAATAGGGCCCTAAACTTAATGTGAATATATAAAATACATATTACAACACTAAATTAAGGCATAATTTTCTTCATTTTAATATTAGTAATTCCCAAATTAAGTGTGGAAATTGTATACATTTTCCTACACTACAGGTCCTATAAAAAAAATTCATAATCAGAATTATTTGATTCACCTCCAAAGTTTTGCAGCATCGCCCTCCACCCTATTGTACATTTTGAACACCTGCCTCGCTGACATCAAGGACCCCCTCTTTTTTCTCTTTCCTTCTTCGGCTTCTTGTTCTCACTTCGAGGTTTGATCATGCTTGACACCTAGCAGGTATCCATAGGTTTCCCTTTTGGGTAGTGATTATTCTTTGCATTTGGAATTCAGGGTCATGTTCCTTGTTTATACAATGGTTCACCGATGGATTCAACTTATAACCTTTTAGCCTTGGCCCTTGCATGATTGTTTCCCCGCACACCAAGTTGATTTACATTAAAATCTAAGTTTTACACTGTTGTGAAAAATATTTGCAGGAATGCCGTTGCGGAATTTTGTATATGGAATTCTAGTCAACTAGCACTGGGCTCTCTAGCTTCCACATTATTCTGGCCTATAATGTCCCTAATAGGATTTGTGTCAAATCTAGTCTAATTTATCAATTTCTCAATTATTTGTCATAGGAACCCATGCTTCACGATGAAGTTACTTTTGTATCACTATTTTTTGTATTAGGCACTTATGCTTCATGGTGGAATTACTTTTTGTATCCCTTGATTTATTTTATCATGCCCTTAGTCAAAGCATCAACATCATAATTTTTACCAAAGAATTTCACAAAATCCATATATGGGTCCATTAAATACATGATAATAGAATGGTCTACAAGGTAATTAGCTTCTTCCTCTTCTATCTTCATATAGTAAACTCGTTATTCTCTAGCAACTTGTTTTATATCACTCTAATTTCCTATTAGACCTACCAAATTCGGAAGGAATTCTTTGACATACTCAAAGACTTGCTCAATAGTATCCATATCTAGATCAATAGAATTAAATACAGGTATGACTTCTATATGTACTTTTTCCTAATATCTAAACATTTATCACCAAGGTACATAGCCTATGTTATTCCTTATGTTTTCCCTCTATGGACACCGATTTTGATATCCAAGGTTCTCTAACACTTCTACCTAGGTTTTTCACCTAAAAGGAGAGAAATGGACCAAAATACATAATGTCACCACTCAAAGATATGCAAGAATGGAAGAAATATGTTTAAATGAAATGATCTAAATAGAGTAAACTGATAAAAGAGATGAATTATTAATGCAAAACCTAAGAAATGTAAGTTGTTTGAAAACACAGTGATGTATGCAAAATGGCCTACGAATGCAAGTAAACATTAACAGAAATAAACAAGACTGGAGAGGTGCACCTAGAATCTGGAATGTGAAGCAAAGAGTCTCTGGAATCCTACAAATTTTTTTGTTGAAGCCAACTAGGACACCTACACCAAGTTGGGTGACTTAGTCCTATTTTGGGGAGATTCTGCCAAAACAACCACTTTTCAGGCTTGGAAGTGGGACTAATTCACTACGGATGGTGACTTAGTCCACCTAGGAATCTTGGGAAATCTAGGGTAGGAATCTATAGCTTCCATTCTGCACTTCTCTTCTTGACAAGTGTCTGGTTCTGAAACTACAGAAATCGGGCTAAAAAAGGGTCTCCAAGCTTCAATTAGGGCTTTGTTGACTTGAATGACTTTGATGGATTGTTGACCACTTTTTAACACCTTTCTCTTTGACAAATCTTTATACAAGACCTACAAAACACACATGCAAAGAGGGGGTGCTGGGTAATGGTTGAGAATAGGGGTTTGCCTTGGTCAAACCCCAATTTGGTAATCAAACCCTTTAAAATGAAATAAAATAAAGATAATGATGAATTAACAACATGCAATGTCACAACTCACCAAATCCTTGATATAGAAATCTAAAGATATGCAAGAAGATGCTCCAATGGATGCTTGATAATGCTTAGAATGCTTGAGAATGATTAAGTAAATGCACTAAGGAAATTAGGAAATCAAAAGATTGTAGGAGATTAGGAGATGAAAAATGAGGGGAAAACCCTTTATTTATACTTGATTTTACAATAATTTCTCGAAAATAACACATCATAGGCCAATCTCACGGTCAAGAGAATAAAATCCCACCAAAAAATTAAAATAATTTTTATTTTTGTGCCCAGTGGGACTAAGTTGCCCCAAGTGGTGACTTGGTCCCACTAGGGAAATTTTAGTGGGTGTCGGGAATTAAAGTGTATTTAATGAGGTTTGACGGGATTATTCTTCAAAACACACTTACGTAGGGCCAGAAAGTGCATTAAGGGGTCATTTAAACATAAGAAAGGGTCAAATTAGAGATGACAAGCCTAGAAAAGTGTGAGTTTGTTACAACTCTTTACAACACTTTGAAATAAGACTTGGTAAGTGATAAAAAGGGGTTATTTAAGTGAATTATAATGAAAGGGTCCTAGGAAAGCATGAAAGTGGGTTACAACACTTCACAACACTTTTACGACATCCTAGAATTCTTAATGATTCACAAGGGTCCAAGACCTAATGTGAATGTGTTGACCACATTACAACATTAAATCTAGGAAAAATCAAGCCAAAATCCATAAGAAGACTCAAGTGAGCATAAAAATGTCCAAATATACATTTATTGGCGACACACCCTCTATGCCCCTTTTGACCCTATGTGTACTTCCCTTTTATGTCCCGATCAAGGGGTTTGTCCCTTATGCGTTGTATTGTTTTTGGAAGGATGCCTCAGTTTCATAGAAATGTTTGACAAGGCTAACCTATCATGTAATTGTTGTGTATAGTTGGCACCTTTGTTATTGACTTCTTTAAATTATATATTATAATTTATATTTGTTTACCTACTAATGTCTCTTCTACGATTATTATAGGAATCATTCAAAATAATGTTTGTAATTTAGAATATCATTTATTATTATAAATATCATATTATTTTTAATTTAGAGTATCACTTGTGACACTTATGATATTTATATCATTTATTATTATTATAATATATTATATTTATGACATGTATTATGTATTACCATTATAATGAACACATATTATAATTATATTTATTATTATAATATATGTTATTTTAAATTGCAATTACACATATTTTAATATAATATTATAATAATATTTGCAATTACTCATACTTGGATATTTATTGGATTTTTTGTTTGTATTTTGATATATTTAGTGTTTATAATTTCAAGGGACATGACAGTCCACCCCACCCAAGATTTCTTGTCCTCAAATAATCACAAAAACATCTTTTCACATTAGGAGTCACATCTTTTCACACCTCCCTATTCCTAAGGGCCTAATTTAACTCTCTTGCAAGGTTAAGTAATTTTCTATTCTTAAATGGATTTTCTTGTTGAAATGCTCTCCTTTTATATCACAAATTTGAGGGAGCCACACCTTTTTACTTCAATAGTCACAACTCTTTATTATTGCATTTGGATACTAATAATAATTTTGCTTTAGATGAGTTAATTTGTTAGTGCCTTCCAACCCCCATAAGTATTTTGACATAAAACATTAACATTTTCATAATTTTAAGCATAAAGTAAACACAATGATGAGCTCCACATGAATTATAAATTAAAGCAGACAACCAAATATCTCAACCAAGCAAGCAAGGAGCTCAACCAAGCAAACAAATAGCTCAAGAAGGAAAACAAGTAGCTCAAGCAAGCAAGCAACCAGCTCAAGCACACAAGAAAGTAGCTCAAGCAAGCAACCAAGTAGCTCAAGCAAGAAAGAAACCAATTCAAGCACATAATTTAGAATCATTCACTCTCATTATGTACTAGTTAGTCGATCATAGTCATTCACCCCAATTATAAGTGGTATCGATTTAAATGTTAGTAAACCCTTGGTCAATCATTAATTTGATCAAAGTACTCTAACATTCTTGGAGGGTTCAACCATAAGAGAGTGTGGGAAATCATGACTTGATGGGGAGCCTAGGATCCATCATGCCAACTATTTCTCTTTCTCTTATGATTTAGCCTCTTGGGTCTACTTATTCCCCTCCCCTATTATAGAACATATTGGTTCTCCCTTATAGGACACATTGGTCCCCCATTAGAAAACATAATGTCTCCCATTATAGGACACGCAATGCCCTCCCTTATAGGTCACAATGACCCCATTATAGGTCGCAATGACCTCCATTATAGGATGCAATATCCTCCATTATAGATCACAATGACCTCCATTATTAGTCACAATGACCGCTATTATCAGTTGCAATGAGTTTCATTATCGATCGCAATGACTGCCATTATCGGTCGCAATCACTGCGATTATCAGTCGCAATCACTACCATTATCAGTTGCAATGCCCTCCATTATAGGTCACAATGTCCTTCACTATCAATCGCAATGATTAACATTATCGGTCACAATGACAGCCATTATTGGTCGCAAGGACTGCCATTATAGGATGCAATGTCCTCCATTATCAGTCACAATGACCGCCATTATCGGTCGCAATGACTGCCATTATCGGTCATAATGATCACCATTATCAATTACAATGACCACCATTATATGACACAATTTCCTCCATTATCGGTCATAATGACTACCATTATTAGTCGCAATGACCACCATTATAGGACACAATGTCCTCCATTATAGGTCGTAATGACCTCCATTATAGGAAACTTGGTATCTCAACTCCTCTAGACCCAAAGGTAGTACCCTCAGATACCCCAAATGCAAGTACCTCCTTGGCCCATGTGGGCTCAACTTGTGCCCTCCTAGGTGGCGTATCTAGAAGAGGACCTCAATCTCCTAGTGGCTCAACTCCTCTAGACCCAAAGGCAATACCCTCGAATACCCCAAAGGAAAGTACCCCCTTGGCCCAAGTGGGATCATCTTGTCCCCTCATGGGTGGCATATCTAGAAGAGTTCTTCATTGTTTTCTCTCTTTGCAATACTCTTTTAAGGTCCTTTTGATTGCATTAGTGCCATGGTTCCCATACATTTATTTTTCCCACTTGTCATAGGTTGCAGCTTCTTCAAATGCTTGCAAATTTTTTGAAATTCAGATTATTGTGTACAACTATGAGGAATCTCCAAAGTCTTGTATCCCCTTGTTTGACCTTTCTTCTATAAGATGGTAGGATTATGCTCTGATACCACTGTAATGCCCTAATAGGAGTTATGTCAAATCTCGTCTATTTTAAATTAATTTCTCAATTATTTGTCATAGGCACCCATGCTTCATGATGAAGTTACTTAAATTGTATCATTATTATTTGTCTTAGGTACTCATGCTTCGTGGTGGAATTACTTTTTGTATCCCTTGATTTCTTTATCACGCCCTCATTCAAAGCATCAACATCATATTTTTTACAAAAAAAATCACAAACTCCATATCAGGGTCCATTAAATACATGATAATAGAATGGTCTACAAGGTAATCAACTTCTTCCTCTTATGTCTTCATATAGTAAACTTGGTATTCTCTAGAAACTTGTTTTATATCACTCTAATTTCCTAGTAGACCTACCAAAATCGGATGGAATTCTTTGACATACTCACGGACTTGCTCAATAGTATCCTTATTTGGATCAACAGAAATAAACATAGGTACGACTTTTATACGTGCTCTTTCCTAATATCTGAACATTTATCCCCAAGGTACACAACCTATGTTATTCCTTATATTTCCCCTCTATGCTCCTTTTGACCTTGTGTGGACTTCCCTTTTATGTCCTGATCAAGGGGTGTGTCCCTTATGCACTATATTATTTTTGGAAGGATGCGTCAATTTCATAGAAATGCTCAACTAGGCTAATCCATCGTGTAATTGTTGTGTATGGTCGGCACCTTTATTATCGACTTCCTTTATTGTATATTACAATTTATATTTGGTTACCTACTAATGTCTCTTCTATGATTATTATAGGAATCATTCAGAATAATGTAACTTGTAATTTAGAATATCATTTATTATTATGATATATCATATTATTTGTAATTTAGAGTATCGGTTGTGACACTTATGATATTTATATCATTTATTATTATAATAATATATCATATTTATGACATATTATGTCTTATCATTATAATGATCACATATTATAATTATATTTATTATTATAAAATATGTTATTTTAAATTACAATTACTCATATTTGAATATAATATTATAATAATATTTGTAATTACTCATACTTGGATATTTATTGGATTTGTTGTTTGTATTTTGATACATTCAATGTTTATAATTTCGGGGGACATGACATGGCCTGCAAGTCTTTGGCTTCTGCAAAGTCCATCCCCACAATTTCATCTTTTCGCCCTTTGTTTGGGTTAGTTTTGACATTTTGATCCCCTTAAGTTTTTGAGAGAATGAGGGAATTTTTCTTTTGAGGGTTTTTGGTTGTGGGTTTTCATTGACAAGATTTCATCTCTCCAACATCATGCTCACCAACTTCTGCATTGCTCCAACCCACAATGGCCCAATTCCCTCAAAAGTGAAAATTTCACTCACCAACTTCATGCTCATCGGCTTCCACATTTCTCCAATCTACATCTCTTCAGCTTTCACATTGCTCTAGCCTACAATGGTCCAATTCCCTCAAAAGTGAAAATTTCACTCACCAATGTTGTGCTCACTAGCTTCCACATTGCTCTGGATTGCATCTCTCTGACTTTCGTATTGCTCCAGCCCATAGTGGTCCAATTCCTTCAAAAGCATAAATTTCACTCACCAGCGTTGTGCTCACCAGCTTTCGCATTGCTCTGGCTTGCATCTCTCTGACTTTTGCATTGCTCCAATCCATAGTGGTCCAATTCCCTCAAAAGTAGAAATTTCACTCACCAGCTTCCACAATGCTCCGGCCCACATCTCTCTAGCTTCCATGTTGCTTCGGCCCACAATCATCCAATTCCCTCAAAAGAAAAAAATTTACTCACCGATGTCGTGCTCACTGGCTTCTACATTGCTCCAACCCACAAATGTTCAATCCCTTCAAAAGTGAAATCCCCACAAAAGACAAATTTTCCCAAAATGGAAATTTTCCCGAAAAGGAAATTCTCCTGAAATGCAAATTTTCCTGAAATGAAAATTTTCCCCAAAATTTTCCCGAAATAGAAATATTTCCCAAAATGGAATTTTTTTTGAAATAGAAAGTTTTCCGAAAAATGAAATTTTCTTGATGGACTATAAATTGATAAATTTTAGTATTTAAATAAAGGGAAATTTATTATTTTTAGAGGGTTAAATTATGATATTTTATGATAGGTGCTTCTTAAGATGCTTGGAGGGATAAAGGATCAATTCATTAAAGGACCAACATATAAAACTATGACATGTGTTGGAGGAAGCTATAATTTAATTAAGGGAGGAGTAAATGAATGAATCGTCATATGGATTCGTGCAAGGCCTTATTCACTATCAAGGAGATTTTAAACTAAAATTAAATGGAAAATATCAATATTTAATGCAAATCTACATGGCAGTCTATGTTTGCCAGCTGGAAAAGTATTTAAAGGGGAAAACTAAGGAGGTTGTTTTAATTTCTCCAAAGGGAGGGGGGTTATTCATCATGATCGAGGAGGGGATGTTTATTTTTCTTTGGATCAAATTTGCATAACCAAATTATTTGATTGAACTCAAATGTGGCATGTGTGCCAACAAATTCAATGTACTCCAAATATTCAATGAAAATGTAATTTGGGCCCTTGAATTGGATTTAATCCTGGTCATTGATTTTTAATGTAATATCTATAAGAGGCCTATGCCTACTCATTTTGTAAGGAGATGGTAGAGTAGAACAATAAAAAAGAGATTTAGTTTTAGGAGAGGAGAGAACTGAAAATTGTTAAGCAAATGTTAGAGAAATTAATACAGTTAGATCATTAACTTGGTGAATTTTTGTGTTAAGTTTGAAAGTGTTATGGTTTATTGCTTCTTATTCTCAAATATTAGTTTCAATTCATTTTTGATGATGGTGAAATGTTAAATATGTTTGATAAATATGCTTCTCATACCATTTGGAGTTTGTTGACTGTAAATCACAATGCATGGTTGGTCTGAGCTAATTCATGCAATAGTTCAATTGTGAGTGTTTGTTCATGTCATGCCAGTTATTGGGTGTATGTATGAATGTTCATAATCTGAAAAAATCTTCCACCTACCTTCAAAGATTGCACCATTTTTGTTGTAGATTTTATCTTGATCAAGTTGGAATAGGTTTCATGGGGATTTGTCCATCTACAACATTAACCATTATTACTACTGATCTTAGGTGTTAGATTAGGATATCTCTCAACCCTAGATATCTTTTTATCTTTCTTTGGATTAGTTTTAGGACAATAGAATCACAACATTTCCACATTTGATGATGACTTATCATTTTCAAATTTCAAATTTGGAAAGTTCAGTAAGGATCTACACATCTTTTCAGATTTCATAAAACCCTCATTTGTGTTTGAAGCTCCTAGCCTTATTGAACCTTAAATTCTCCTTGTGATACCAGCAAATTGCAACAACTACTAAGCTATTTTTGCATGTCAGTACTTTACATCTAGAACCTTGGGGTCATTTTCTAAAGATTTTCTATAGAAAGTTACCTTTCAAGAGAGATAGAACACTTGTATTTCATCTATGTTGTTCAATACAAAAACACTCATCAACACATCCCATTTTCTCAAGGGTGTAGTTCACTTTCTTTTTCCTTGAAAGAGGAGGAAAATTGGAAAAATGGCTAAGTATAACCTTGTAGGCGAATGCTGACCAACTTCACATAAGAGCCTGATGAAGGTTAAAGTCCCACAAATCAAAGGTTGCAAGAATTCTATGTGCAAAAAGTTTTTGCAAGAGTTTGCAAGTGAATTTGACCAAGTCAAAGGTGTGGATGGGGATGGATTTATCGAAGCTACAGTTGAAGGAAATTTTCCTACATGAGCCCGACAATGACCAATGTTTCATATTTATAGAAATTTCTTTTCCATTCCATTTTGTGGGGGCACTAGTACAAAAATATCAATAAATGACTAAATAAACTACTAAAAATTGCATATAAATGACTAGTTTTGGTCACATGACCATTAGTATTTCATTTCCGGTCATTTATAACATGACCAAATTTATGACTAAACTATTTTAGTCATTTATCTAGTCATTGATTTGTTCATTGATTTGATCATTGATTTAGTCATTGATTTTTAGTCATTGATTTAGTCATTAATTTAGTCATTGATTGTTGTTAACTAGTCATTTATTTAGTCATGGTAGTGATTTATTTAGTCTATATTTAGTCATTAATTTAATCATTGATTTTTGTTAACTGGTCATTTATTTAGTCATGGTAGTCATTTATTTAGTCATGGTAGTCATTTATTTTAGTCATTGAAGTCATTTATTTAGTCATTGTAGTCATTTATTTAGTCATTGTAGTCATTTATTTTAGTCATGGTAGTCATTTATTTAGTCATGTAGTCATTTATTTAGTCATAGTAGTCATTTATTTAGTCATGATTTAGTCATTTATTTGGCTGAATCAGTGATTTAAATTACAAATCAAATATAACTTAATTAATCCTCACAAATTTATGCATATAAACTTCAAGTATCATAGATATTCAAATGTTGAGAGAAGCACCATAAAATGAAGACTAAAATTCTTGAACAAATATGATTGATCAAACACAAGAAGAGCCACAACACAATAGTTATGAGTGGAAAAAAAACCACTCTAAAAATTTACTTCATTAAACCTCATTGGCAAATCAAAATCTCACTAGTTACATTCAATGTCTCTACCTCACTAGTAAAGAAAAACCTCACTAACTGTTTTACATCTGAGCTATTGAGCTTGTACAAAATATAGCCCCCAAGATCCTAAACATCAAATCAAAAACATTTGTGTGCAAGAACTAGTCTATCCAAAAGATATAAATTGAACCTCAAATAGGGTCAATAAGAGACATCATAGTGGATCTACAATTTGGAAAATGTGATTCAGGTATGCCAAAATTATGATGTTCCTACCATTTACTTCTTTATTTTCAACCACAAAACTGTAAATGATATGTAGAGCAAAGAATTAGTACATAAATCTAGAAAAGCTTCTACATGAGAATTTACTGCTCCAAAAAATCAATCTTTTCCTCAATAACAAAGCCATCAAACATCTGTGAGGTGTATTTCAAACCAAATCTCACTGAAGCACACACTATGGTGGCTCTCTCATGTAGGATTTTCTCTCCCATAGCAATGGGTAGAGCTTGATAACCACTGCTAAAGCATTGCTTGAGCCTTCAACAAGCTTGAAAAGAAAGAAAAAATGGACATTAACAAATTAAAAATGGGAAATACACCCAAGCTCAAAATGAATACTATAAAAATAGTAAACACACATTTTTCTTGTCAAGATGCAGCTAAGCACTGGCATGGTCTTTTTGGAAGGGTAGAAGGACAGCGATTTAATCCCCGCTGCTGTTGGTTTCGGCTCCTCTAAACTCTTCCTCGCTGGTATTCACTTTTCACTTCTCCAATTTGGTGAGTTGTCGCCTAAAAATAAGGTTTTGACGAGGGTTTTAGAGTATATTTATTAAAATGAAAAAGATCTTGATAATGAGCACATTTAGGTTTGTACATTACCCTTTTTTGTAGCCATTTTTTAATTCTAAATCCAGCTACATACACACATATGTTTGAAAAAAATACACGAAATACCTCTTCGGTGTACCCATTGTTGATATACTCATGTATGCCTCTGAGGATGATGATAAGTCATACCACATTCATTTTTAGTCCAAATTTAAATATTGTTCTACCAAATCCAACTGTTAAACACCTGCAAGGAGGTTTTTCATACACAGTCATTGCACAACAAGATCTTGTTGTCTCATCTCCCATTTCTATAAGTGAGTCTCGCGTACTCTACCAATACATATATGTGCATGTCGTAGTCATTAAATTTGATAGAAGAAAAAATGGACAAAAGAGATTCAAGAGCATTATATACAAGTAGATTCGCTGCTTTCCCCGTCGCTATTGGTTTCAACCCTTCCAAACTCTTCATTGCTGGTATTCGCCTCACTTCTTTGTTTTGGCAAGCTACAGCCTAGAAATAAGGTTTCGATGAGGGTTTCAAAGTATGTTAATTAAAATGAAAAATATTTGATAATAAGCACATTTAAGTTTTTACATTACCCATTTTTGTTGCTTTCCTCGTCACTATTGGTTTAGGATCCTCCAAACTCTTCACTCTTCTATTTCAGCTCACACATGCAGCGATTAGGGTTTATGGCCAAAAATGAGTCTTGCAGGCGATTAGAGTTTATTTTTCCCACTTTATTTTCCTGCTTAACTCTATTTCTAAATGGAACCCAAAAAAAACTAAATTAGAATGCATGAATATTGTAATTAGAATGCATAATATCGTGCTTATCTTGCATAATAAATATTATTAAATATATTATAATATTATATTATATTATATATATATATATTATATATTATATTATATATTATATATTATATATTATATATATTATATTATATAATATCATATTATATTGATATAATATATTGTATTGTATATAATATATTATTTTATATTATATTATAAAACAACCTACTCTCTCAATTTGAAATAAGTTTTTAAATTATCCACTTTAATATCATATTGTCTAATTTTTGGTGCACCAAGCAACCTAGGCGGACAAATGGCCCGCTTAGGTAGGGGTCCCATGAGGGGGGCTTAAGCGAGCTATGGATTATCATCAAATTCGAAAGAAAAAAGAATAGAGTAATAGTCATTTATTTAGTCATTTTTATTTGTTTCACCAATTATTTAGTTGTGACTTTACCCAATGACTAAATTAGTCATTTACACTCGTGAATTGCAAAAAATTGGTAGAATTTAGTCATTTTTTGTCACAAGACTAAAATTTTTAGTCATGTAGTCATTTATTTTCCAAATTCTACTAGTGGGGGTTTCCAAGTGAACTTAGCCAAGTTAAAGGTGCAGTCACTAGTTGAGCTCCTGTATGGTTTTGATGGAGATCAACTTTCTACAAATTCAGTTCCACTCCATTCCCTCACCTTGATGGTGTCATGTTGACATCATCCAACCTTGATGATGTCATCTGAACATCATTCTACTCAAAAACACTCCATTCCATCATGACATCATCATACCTATTTACTCATGTCACTGTTAGGACTTTCTAACTAAATCAAATTAAAGAAGCAAACATCAAAGTTGCAAATGATAATTATTTTTTCTTAATTCTAATGGAGGATCCAAACAAAAGGTTGAATTCTCACAAAAGGGTAGAACCAAGATCCGATTAAGGAAAAAGAGGTGATGAAATATGTTATGGAAATTCAATAGACAAGGAGATATGTCCATGCCCCAATTATTTTTTCACTGTTCTAGCCAAAATAACAACAAAACTACATGTTTGGATGGGTGCCAAATTTTCACAATTGATTAAGATGACGTGTTTTTGACCCAAAAATTTCATTAATTCACTACAACTCTTTAAAATACCAATATTTGTCCTCAAAGTCTCCAAAGGGCATTTAATTTATTTCCCATCGATTTTTAGATGAATTGTGACTTCATTCTAAATTTACTGAGCTATAGAGCTCCTTTTTGTCAAGTGGCCATCTTTGGGCCACATTTGCAATATATTTTCTAGGATTTTCTTTGCGCACATCCTATCATTCATCAATTCAAGTATGGAAAAGGTATTCTGGGGGGATTTATATACCACAAGTTAGGGATTTTGTGTAGATTTTTCTATTTTCTATAGAGGTCTGTAACTAGGGTTTATTCTTTGCCATGTTCCCTATCTCTTTGACCCCCAAAAAATGAATAAAATTTTGTTAAGTCCCAATGTAAAAAAGGATCTTCTCCTAGTTCTCTATAAATACTTATACATTTCTACATCTTTGCTACCATAATAGGCTTCAAACCTCTAATTTAATGAAATTTGTTCATATTTTACCTCTCTATTGTTATGTTATTGTATGTTATGTTAATATTCATTTGTAGAGCTAACTTTGGAATGTTCTTTCCCTCTTAATATATGTCAAACCCTAACCTTCACATAAACTCATTAGAGCTAGCTAGAATATAAAATTATGTAAGCATTTTGGTAATTTTTAGCCGATAGGCTTTTTTTTTTTAAGTTTCCTTTGAAATTTTCGTCAACCCAGTACAGTGAATTGGATTTGCCAACGCCGAAGGCATCCTAGCCGATGGGGAGGTCACTGGGTTTTTTTGTGGCGACGTGGACCTTGGTAATTATGTGGGTTGGTGGTGGTGGAGAATGGTGTCCTGGATACGGGGAAGGTGAATGGTAAGTGTTTGTTGGCATGAGTCTCAATGCATCCTATCATTGCACGATGGCAGCAGAAGAAGTAAATGCAATATTCAATGTTGGTGTGTGGGAATGTATACTTTGATGAAGTTGTATTGTCAAAAGAGCCATTGTGGTGTTGGCTTGATAGCAAACTATTGTTAAACTTGTCGCATTTTTCTCCATTTTTTAGCAAGTTGGAAGGTTTTAAAATTGTTGTGCTGCGGAATTTGTAAGTCATTTTGCATGGTTATTTTGCATAAATGATTAATTTATTATTTATGTCTTTCATTCTCTGCTTATTGTTCATTTTGATAGTAGGTTTAAGGGTTTTAACACTGATGTGATGTGTAATGTGCGAGGAAGTATATTGATTAAGTTGCACTATTGAAAGAGCCATTGTGGTGTTGGTTTGATAGTGGACTATTCTAAAAATCTTTGCATGGAGTTTTCTGGTTTGTTTGATAGGAGACTATTGGAAAAATCGTCGGCTTTCGCTACTTTTTGTGGCAAATTGGAGGGTTTTTAAACTGCCGTTCTCTGCAATCTGTAAGTTGTTTTACATGGGTGTTTTGTATAAATTTTTTCTTTATTGTTTATGTTAAAACTATTGTTGTCTAGAATCTGTAAGTTGTTATGCATGGATGTTTGGAGTTATGGTTTTCTATGGATGGAGAAATTACAGTTAAATCTTTTTTATTTCATCAAAAAATATGGTTAGGGTTTGTATTTTTTTCATTCTTGGTTTATTGTTTGTAGTTATCTTTGTGCATTTTTGTCCTTATACCCATTGTACCATAGGGGCAATTGTAGTTAAATCTTGTTTCTTCCATCAAAAAATATGGTTAGGGTTGGTAATTTTATTGCCCAATTGTAGATTAAGATAGGAGTGATTGTATATATATGGATATGCAGAGGATTTATTATTTGTTTGAAGTTTCTAATGGGATTTTCATCAGTTGAGCTGTGAATAGGATTTGTCGTGTAATAGTTGTTTTACAATTTCTTTGTTTCTCTATAATATTTAATTCTAGCCAATGTAGCTCAGATTTTTTGTGTAATGTGTGAGGAAGTATATTGATTAAGTTAAATTGTAGAAAGAGCCATTGTGGTGTTGGTTTCATAGTGGAGTATTCTAAAAATCATCATCTGCGGTTCCCTGGTTTGTTTGATAGTAGACTACTGTAAAAATCATCGGCTTCAACTCCGTTTTATGGAAAATTGGAGGGTTTTAAAACTTTCGTTCTGCACAATATGTAGGTCGTTTTACTTGGGTGTTTTTTATAAATGGTTTATTTATTGTTTATGTTAAAACTATTTTTTTCCAGAATCTCTAAGTCATTTTCCATATGTATCTATACCCATTACCATAGGAGCAATTGTAGTTGAATCTTGTTTCTTTCCTCAAAAAATATGGTTAGGTTTAGTATTTTTATTTGCCTCCATTTTTTTTTTTAGCTATATGTGTGCATCTTTTCCATTAGATGCATTAACATAGGAGTGATTGCATAAAAATGTATATGTAGAGGCTTGGTATGAAAGGATGAACACGTTGGAGATAAAATTAGTTTGGTGGCTGATAAGTGTTATTGCTTCTAATATCTCTTTAATCTGTTCAATTTATCTGTTTGAATTTTCTGATGGGTTCTCAGTCGGCTTAACCGTGAAGAGGATTTTTCATGCAATAGCTCTTTTACAAATTCTCTACTTGTCTACAAAATTTAGTGCCAAACAATGTAGCTCAAATTTTTTACTAAGCCTGTGGCGTTATAGGCAGAACTTGTGCAGATTATTGCTACTCATTGGCTTTACGAGTTCTATTTAATATGGGTTTGGTGCCAAAGAATGTAGCTTGAATTTTGAATTGAAAAATCAACTCTTACACAGTCAAATTGTCTTGTACGAATATTTTTAGTGTGGTTTTCCGATCATCTGTGACTTACCTATGATTTTTAAGTGTTTTTTTTAATAGTTGTTTTACAATTTCCCTATTTTGTCTATAATATTTAGTGGCCAATAATGTAGCTTGAATTTTCAATTGAGAAACCAATTGTTACATAGAAATTGTTGTTACAACTTGTCTAGATAGTGACAATATTACAAGTGGAATGGTTATAGATTGATATTTCTAAGTTGTCTACCAATTTCCATTGGGATGTTGCAATAAATTAATCTTTTATTTTTATTGTGAAATAGAGTTGTCAATTAGTGAACTCAAATTGCAATAGTTTGTCCCTACAAATAAGTTCCCAAAATTATGTCTATGAAAATGGGCTTTGCGGATGGATTTGTAGAACCTCCCAATATTGATTTCCTAGCAGTACCCACTGGTGCAACTGCGGAGTCTAGCTCTGAGGGTGTGATCCAACGGCCTTCAGATCCTAATTCTGTAAGTATAATTTTCCTTTTTGTTATACCTATTGCAAATTTGGTATTATTGTTTCCAATTTTCTTGGCTTTAAGGTGTATATATACATGGGTCATCTTGACAAAGCATATAGATGTGGACTTAGATATGCAGTCCTATTTTCTAGCATATAAAAGCATCCCTTTCATGTATATGTATATTTATATGTATATGTATGCATATATATGTATATGTGTATGTATATGTATATGTATATGTATATGTATGTGTATGTGTATGTATATGTATATGTATATGTATATGTATGTATATGTGTATATATGTCTATGTATATATATATGTATATATGTATATATGTATATGTATATGTATAGGTATGTATATGTATGTATATGTATGTATATGTATATGTATGTATATGTATGCATGTATGCATATGTATATGTATATTTGTATGTATATGCATGTGTATGTATATGCATATGTGTATGTCTATGTATATGCAAAACCAAATACTATAATATGATAGATCAGATATGAAGATAGCAGATTTTTCCCATTTGCTATGAAATCAACAGCACAATGACGCTTTTGACAATGTAACTTAATCAAAGTATAGTTTCTCACACTGCAACATTCAATATTGCATTTAATTTGTTCGCCTACATTTAGTTTGTCTACTCCCATTGTGTAGCAACGGTAGAATGCATTAAGCCTCACACAAGCAAACACTTACCATCCAGATCCCATGTACGGAGGCTACCAACTCCTATATGTATCCATATGTATATGTATGTATGTCTATGTATGTATATGTATATGTATATGTATATGTATATGTATATGTATCTAT
The DNA here is from genome assembly GCA_007258455.2 of Sequoia sempervirens. Lineage (NCBI taxonomy): Eukaryota > Viridiplantae > Streptophyta > Pinopsida > Cupressales > Cupressaceae > Sequoia > Sequoia sempervirens. The sequence continues at coordinate 92,888 of VDFB02143467.1, read as the reverse complement.
ATGTATATGTATATGTATATGTATATGTATATGTATATGTGTATGTATATGTATATGTATATGTATATGTATGTGTATATATAAATGTATATGTATATATAAAGTTGAGAAGGATGCAAAGCAAAGACTACAATATCATAGATCAGATATGAAGACAACACATTTTCCCCAAATTGTCATTGTGTCATGTGTGCATAGATACATGCCTATAGAAATCCTTATATATAGTTGGCTTCAACAAACATAACTTTCTACTGGTTGCGCATGTAACCAATATTGCATTGTTCTAAACATGGAATATAGGAATAGTGAAATAGTGGAAGTGGTTAACACAAAAAATTGCAAAATCATTGTGTATATATTTTAATATATTCTAATGTTTAAACTATGATATTCCTTTTCTGATTATTCACAGATATAGATTTATATACACATGGATACACATATATATTTTGTTATATGTTTATGTGTAATTGCTACTTTAAATACATCTATGGTTATACATGTATATTCATATATCCTAATGTGTTTAAGCTTGTATGTATACTTGTAGGTTGTGTGAGTACATTCAAGTTGCACAGTCAAATCAATTGTTGAATTTAAAAAGGGTAAAAAATAGCAATGGAACTATTTGTACTAGAAGCAGCATAAAGAGGAAATATCCATGAAGCGCCTCAAAAAATACTTGTAGTAAAGGATAATTGCAGCAACCACACTTGCATGTCAAACTACTAACAATCCTCCCTTGCAGTAGCCATTTGTAATGGCAGATGCCACCCCTTATATACAATCTCAGAGAAACTCCCCTGTTGCACCAACACAGCAACAAGACCTCAAAGAAATATTCAACGATAGTTATCTTGTTGTGGTTTCGACATCATATAGATGCACTTTCTAGCCTTTTTGTTTTCCAAATATGTAGGGAAAGCTACATAGGGATGCACACTTGAATGTCAGGGTCAGGAGCCACATGTGTAAGGTGTTATTCTAAAAAAGGTATCCATTGCTTTAGCTCTACAAATGGCATGGACCCAGGCCCACAACCATTGTTACTCAAAAAGTTAACATAATTTGAAGAAATGCTTATTGCTAGGGTTGCTAGGGTGGCTCCAATTTTACAGGTGTCCCACGCTAGAGGAGGGAAATTTAAATATAGTGGTCACATGATAAGCTTCCCTCAGAATATCTCAAGAATAGCAAAAAAAATTCCATGTCAATTGCAAGACCTTAAGGTCATGATCGTCTGCTAAACCACCATTGAAGGTGAGAATTATGATTGTTATGTTAAAATAAACATCATGTCATGGATGCATTGAAATACAAAATTCAATATGAAAAATACTACAATGATGTTGATATTAATGTTAAGGCTCTTAATATGTTACCTGATGTTGATGTTGATGTGTCCAATTTTTTGCATACAATAGACCAAGTTTCTGATGAAGAGCTAATGCCATCAACTAGCTCAAAAAATGTTGGTCAAGAAGAAAATGGCTCTTCAAACTTTTCATCATTTATTCCTTCCATATCAAATGCTAGGTGAGAGCTGCAAGCAATCAAACATGTCTTACAAATTGAAAAAAAAGAGCAGAATATCTTGTCTTGGCCTAAAATTAGCTCTTCTCTTCTTAATGAATACAACACTAAAGGTTTATTTTCAATGGCCTTTCCAACATTGTTCCCCATAAAAGAAGCACTTCCCCTTCAACCGAGAAATGTTAAAATTCACTTGCATGAATATGCCCTCCACCTAATGAGATATTTTGACCACTAATTTGGAAAACATGTTAGGTTTAGATATTTTCTCTACAACTTGATAATGAAACATCACAACCAACAAACTATTTTTGTCTTTGTTCAAGCGGATCTAGAGGAAAAAATCCCAAAGTCATTGTCTGTTTTGCAGCAGCACCTTCAAGCTCATCCCAATTGCCAAATAGCCAAGCAGTTGATGTGTTTTGGCACATCATTCTGCAAGACCTGCTCTTTTTGGAACTCTTGTTGGTCCCAACCAACTACTATGATCGAACAACTTGGAATACCTACCCTTTTTCTCACTTTGAGTTGTGCAGACACAAAATGGGTTGACCTACAAAATGTTTTCTCTTTTGTAGCTCGTTTAGCAATGGAACCTTCAACAAAGACTCTAATAGATAGTGTTGTTCAGAATCCACATATAACATCTTTATATTTGCATCATAGATTCTTGATTTTATGTTAAGAGGTGATCAAAAATATTTTACATGCAAAAAATTATTGGTATAGATATGAATGGCAGAAACATGGCTCTGCATATGTGCATGGTTTTTTATGGCTTTTAGAAGCTCCCGACATGGACACTCTTGATTGGTCCAATGACCACAATGTTACCATAGAAAAGCACATTTTTGATAGATACGTTTCAGCTTGGAATCCACGTTGCCTTGCACAAAGATTGCTTAGAATGTATCATTGTTTTGAAGAAAACCCGTGCTTGCTTACCATGACCCAAATCCTTTCCAATGATCCAATCATAGATAATGAAGAGTTTCTAAACACAGTTCAAAGGCACACAAGATGCTTCAAATATACGTGTTTAAGAAGAAAAGGAGATAAATTACAATGTTGGTATAAAGCACCTTGGAAGTAGCAACTTACATCTACATTGACATTTGATGTTGAGTCTAAAAAATACTACAAGCCAACAAGAAATGATGATCACCTAAATTTTCTTAGCCCAGCCATGGTTGCAATTTGGCATGCCAATATTGACTGCTAGCCAGTTGTTTCTAGGTGAATTCTTTTGAATTATATTTCTAAATATGCAGCTAAATCTGAGAAAAAATAAAAAAATTATCTTGATATGTTGAAAAGACTTGCAAATACAAATATAGTTGAGGATAGAGCATTGGTTGCATATCAAAAATTCATGATGGATATTCTTGTAGAGTGTGACATCTCTTCACAGGAGACGTGCCATATGTTACAGAAATTGCCTCTTCTCACTTCAAGCCAACAATACGTTCATTTGAATGTTGGTAAAAAGACATGGTTCTGTATAAAAAAAGATGATACTGATGAAGAGCTGCCAACAAATTATATTCACTTCTATATGCAAAGGCCTCTAAAGCTTGGTGGTGTATCCCTAATTGACTCAGTCCACCTATGTACACCTCACAAAAGCACAAAAAGGCTAAATGGAAACTGAGACACCAGCCTTAGTTGTCCTTGTCTACCCGTTGTTCAAGGTTGTTCCTATTGAAGATACAGAGATATTTGAGACATTTTGTTGGACTGAAGTTATGTTATACAAAAAAAATTAGAACATACAAATAGATATAGGTCTTCTCAAACAATAGATAATACAAAATTGGAAAGTTTTAAAAACAGTTGGTTATCATCCTTGGCATGTTAATAGACTTCCAGTTGCATCCACAATTGAAGAATAACATGATAGTGATACTGATGATTTGAACCATCGACCTTCTATGGATGAATATGAATGGGAAGTTTTCTCTCAACTTGGTGCTACTACTAATTTTACTATAAATCAACTTCAACTATTGGATAGGCAGGATTTTGATATGAACCATCCATGGAATAAAAACCATGTACTTGAACAACTTCATAATATTGCTTTGTAGTTCATCCCATCAACCAAGACACAATGTGAGCAAGATATGGTACATTTTTTTCTTGTAGATATGTTAGCCCATCAACTTTCACCAAAACAGCAATTGGCCCTTCAAATAATCTAGTCCCATCACATGTAGCCTTCACCCAAAGCCCCTCTCCACATGATCATTCAAGGGACAGCTGGCATTGGAAAATTCTTTTTGATAAATTATATTCGACAACAAATAAACACCTCTTTTACTGGATTCAATAGTTGCTTGCTCACATTGGCTCCTACAAGTGTTGCTACGTACAACATATGTGCCTCCACAATCCATACAACACTTCGGATTCCCATAAAGGATATGAATCCTTTGCAAGGGCAGCAATTGACAATATTCCAAGAACAATTTAAGTATATTCAATACATTTTGATAGATGAAATGATTTTTCTAGGCCCAAAGTTATTGTTGGAAATAGATAGTTGGTTGCGCCAAGCATTCCCAAATAACCAAAGGAATCCATTTGGCGGTGTTTCTATGATCCTTGTTGGTGACCTTTACCAGTTTCCACCTATCATGGATACCCCTATTTACACTTCATGCTCATTAGTTGTAGCCTTGTGGCACACTTTCATGGTCTTGATAACATTGGACACTATTTTCTACCAAAAATGAGATAGCCCTTCGCAACAAAAGTTCCAAGCAATCCTTCTCCATGATGACTGGGAAGAGCTTATGAAACAAACAAATAAAATGCTCTTGGCCACAAAAAGAGAAAAAATTGATGTTTCTACACATTTGTTTGCAACAAATGACTTGGTCCTATTCCACAACAAAAAAATGATCAAACAGTTAAATCTACCCATTGCCATTAGCATTGCTTAAGTAGCATAGCAACAGGCATATGATCATGGAGATGACAACCAGCTTCTCCCAAAATTGCTACTTTTTGTTGGTGAATAGGTGATGCTAACAAAAAAATTGTGGATTCAAGTTGGCCTAGTGAATGGATCCCTTGGTGTTGTTACAACTATTGTGTACAATGCACATTGTAAACCACCAAACCCACCTGACTATGTTGTTCACTTCCAAAATTACATTGGTCCACCATGGGACCCAGAAAATCTGAGAGAAATCCCCATCCCATCTATAACTCGGGGTATTCAAACAAAAATTCCACTCACTATGGCATGAGGAATCACAATACATAAAGCACAAGGCTTGACATTGGATAGAGCAACAATAAACATAGGCAGCAAAGAGAGGAAAGGGTTGACTTTTACAGCTATTTCTTGTGTTAAATCAATTGAAAGACTCTATATTGATCCAACTTTCTCATTTGAGAGATACTCTAGGCTTAGCAACAACAAATACACTGCTCGGCATTGCGACAAAGAGACACGTTTGGAACAACTGTAGCCCTTGCTAGATGGTTCCGCTCCCAACCCATAGTTTGGCTTATAAAAAAGGATCCAAGACAATTGTTCTTGCATCTGCCTCAACCTGTGTTCCATCATCTTTTCAAGCATTTCTAAGTTGAATTTTTAAAAAACATACCAAGTAATAATTGTGCAAAATGGGTATAATGCCAAAGATGCACAAAGATACTATGCAACAATAACTAGAGGGTACAACTTGTATAGGCCAGTGGCATGTTTTGATCATTCTATTCTATTAATCTACCAACTTCTCATTCTAAGGTTTTGTTGTGTGATAATTTCAATATATGGCATTCAAAACATTATACTCTTTTGTATATTCCATTTTCCCATCTTTGTTTAAGTGTTTTTAAATTCCATGATGTCAATTGTTTATCGGCATACCTACAATTCTCTTCCAACTAATTTTAACATACAGTGGTGCAAACATATAGTTGGAATTGTTACAAATTGATACTTATGTAGATACAAACAACTTCAATTGTCAAAGATGCACAGAGATTGGAACCAACAATAACTAGAAGCTAAAAGTTCTATAAGTCAATAACGTGTTTAGAACATTCCAGTATATTAAACTACATATTCACATACTCTAGATGCATTCTCAAAAAAAAATTTCTTCCATTTGAATAATAAGTTTAAAATCCTCCAACCATGTTGTGTTTTCTATTCTCACTACCTATATACGTTGATTTTTCACATTTATCCTTTGTGCTTTGCTCCCACAGATTTTAATGTCTTCCTGTTAGCTTTTCTATTAGCTTTATTTGATTCAAATAGCTGCAAATGTTTCTCTACAAAATTCTTTTTTCATCATTTCATTGTTTCACTAATCCTATATATTGCATTCACAAATATTTAGTCTTGTCTACATTGCTTTTCTTTTCCATGATACATGATAAAATTCCATGCTATTTGTCATGGGTTACTCTGGCATGTTCACAACGATCATGGATTTTATTGGCTATGTGACATGGTGATCGTACCTCACTCAACGAACATAGAATGGTAGGTGCTCACTCATGTGATGATTGATATATCCTGGCATTGTTGCACAATGCCATTGAAATGAGTGCATGTAATATTCATTGTTCTAATATAAGGATGTCATTTTTTTTGCTTCCATTGTGAAATGACACACTGTGGTGTTTGTTTCATAGTAGACTACTCAAAGAAACTACCATCCACCTCCCTTAGATGTTGGTTTGGAGAGCTCTGCAACTATCCCACTATGCAGTCTATGTCATTTTTGCTCCTATTCTTGTAGTAATCCATTTCGTAATGTGTTTTTCCCATTCCATACTTATCTAATTTCAGACATGTATTTTGATATAATAAAATAAAATGTTGCTTTGCAATAATATCATGTTGGGCTCAATGCAAAGATAGATCGACAAGAAAAAATGCAGCCCATGTGTTGGACAATTGGTGTCGAAAATACAACCATAGTTGTAAGTGTAAACAAGGTTTGTTTTATATATTTATATTTTCTTGATTTGTACATTCAAAAAAATTCTTCCTCCATGGCTAGATAGCCTCTATATATTTGTTGTTATATATATACATTCATGCATGGATTCTTACATGCACTTGACTACAGTAAATATAGTTTGTTGTTCACTTTAGATTTTCCCATGTTCCTATACTTTCCTTTTATGGAAACCCTAGTGGAAATTTCAAACAAATAGTTGATAGGTAAATGTCAAATATTGCACGGATTGCTTGTTTTGTATTAATATGTTTCATGATATTATCTTTCTCTTATCTCTTTGAAGCTCCTTGTATTTTGTATTAATATGTTTCATGATATTCTCTTTCTCTTATCTCTTAAAACCCACATTAAACATATTAATACAAGATAAGTAATTTGTGTAAGAGTTGAGTTGTCAATTCAAAATTTGAGTTATGCTCTTTCGCAGTCAACCCAGGTGAATAGAGAAATTGTAAAAGAGCTATTAGAATAACACTTTACAGCCAAAAAACTCTTATAACTCCAAAAGTGCAAAGAGATACCTACAAACAATAAACAAATGGAAAAAAAATTACTATCCCTGGCCATATTTTTGGACAAAAGCAAGAACATTTAACTATAATTTATCCATCCATACAGAGGGACAATCTCTTTGAACTCTCCAAAATGGGTATAACGTCAACGATACAACCATATAACAAGGAATAATAAGCAAAAAGTGAAAGACATAAACAATAAATGAGTCACTCTAACCCCTCTTATACAATTTCTCTACTTGTCTTCAATATTTGTTACCAAAGAATGTCTAGATTGAATCTTGTATTGATATATTCCATGATATTCCTTTTTCCTCATCTTTTTGAACTAGAGAGCCATCCACAAAGCTTCATTCCGCTTTTGGATAAATGATTAATTAATTGTTCATGTCTTACATTCTCTTCTTATTGTTTCTTTTCATAGCAGGTTAGAGGGTTTTAACACTGATGTGCTATGAAACATGCCAGAAAGTATATTCATTAAGTTGCATTGTTGAAAGAGTCATTGTGTTGTTGGTTTCATACCAGACTATTTATTGTTCATGTCTTTTTTTCTTTGGTTATTGTTCCTTTCATTCTCTAGTTGTATTATCGAGAGATCCAAGTATAAAATAACATCATGAAACATATTGATACAAGACATATAACTTGTTCCAGCCAAGGGGAAAAAACCATGGCAAAGATTCCAAAATTTTAAAACTTAAAAACAATCCTTGTTACAAGAATAATAGAATAATCTGTTAGAAGCAACTTCAAACAAATGAGTGGAAAAGAATATCATGACACTTATTGATACTCAAATAGATGAGGGAAAAAGAATATCATGAAACATATTAACATAAGACAACCAACGGTAGTGACTTGACCAAGTTTTTTTGTGCCGATGTGGGGCTTGGTAATTACGTGGGTTAGTGGTGGTGGAGTTGGTGTCCTTGATACAAGGAACCTGAATGGTAAGTGTTTGCTCACACGGGGGTTAATGCATTTCATTGTTCTTGTTCTATGATGGGGGCAGACAAAGTAAATGTGGGTGGCCGAAGTAAATAGAAAATTGAATGTATATATATATAATGATACTTATTTTCTTAATGCTATGGAAACAATTATGTCATGGAACAATCTCTACAAAATGTGTTTGGTGGCTTTTAAGTGTTATCGTAATAGTTCTTTGATCTGTTCAACTTTATATCTTTAGCTGATACGCTATTTGTTTGAAATTTCTATTTGTTAAGAATAGAGCATTTAATCATCCAGTATGTGTAAGATATTCATAATGCCAAAATGGTAGTTACAGGACATAATAACCTAGCCAAAATAACCCTGGATAGAATAACCTGATCACAATAACCCAAGGAAAAAATAACCCAAGGTCATAATAATCCATGGACAGAATAACATGTGGTCAAAATAACCCATGGACAGAATAACCTGTATGTAATTTATAATTTTTTTTCCTTTCTCTATATTCTTACAAGGATATTTTTTCCATGGGTTATTCTGACCATGGGTTAGTTTGGCTTGGGTTATTATGACCCTAGGTTATTTTGTCCTTGGGTTATTATGATGGGTTTATTGTGGCTAGGTTATTATGTCCTGATACCCAAAATGGTTATTCTGACAATGAAACTAAATCAATATATTTTCTTGCATATTTTGGAGCACATATTCATAATGCTAGAATGGTTATTCTAACAATGCAACTGAATCAAAGTATTTTCTTTCATATTTTGGAGTATACTTTCCCACACTGCAACATTGAATACTTTGTGCATCTCTGGTGTTATACATATTTTATACAATTAGTCCCTTAGTATCCTTCTAATTGATTTAAGTTCAAATCCTTACAAAGAGGATGTTGTAGATTTTCAATGGCTACGTAATTTATTCTTGTGTTTGCATATATATATTTGCACATTCATTGAGCTGCCATGGTTTTGATTTTACTTTGGTGCCCACCTTCTTTGTAGTCTGCTAACAAATAGAGTAATTGTATAAGAGGAGTTTCATTATCTAGCATTCAGTATTATAGAGAAATGGGGAAATTGTAACAGAACTATTAATAAAACATGTACATACATATATTTATGCATATATACATATATATACACATGTATATATATACATACATACATGTATATATATATGTACATATGTATATATATATATACATATTTATATATATATATATATACATATTTATATATATATATATATATATATACATATTTATATATATACATATATACATGTATATATATATGTACATATGTATATATATACATACACAAACTTAATCAAGAATCTAAGCTAGGAAAACTACCCATGTAAAATGACTTACAGATTCTGGAGAACAATAGTTTTCAATCTCGCATAAAACGGTGTCTAAATAATCTGTTATGGGTGATCCCACAATAATGGGTTATAGTTTTTGGCCAAACTTGACATTAAAATCAGGATTTTTCACCAGATATTCATTTTCTTACACCTATAGCAGCTAAACCATTGAGAATTTGAAGATGAATCAAACTAGTTATTTGTTAGATATTTTGTCTAGATTCTAATTTTTATTTTATTTTTTTTAAATTGAATCATTTTATGTAATTTTTAATAACTTATTTTTTCTACTAATCAACATTTTTAAAAAGTGATGTTTACTTCAGACTACATAACTTTTTTATAGACACGATACAATTCTAATTTTTAAAATACAAATTTTTCACACCAATATCTAGTGCATGGATTTTTTTTCATAATTTTTTGTTGCATAATTTTTTTTAATTAATTTTCCAAGTCAGAGTAATTATAATTTGGACAAAGGTGTGCTTCAACCCGCATAACTTTTTTTGTATTCATTTGAATTAACTTATTCTTTTTTTGTTGGAATAAGGACATCAATACCTAGTGCACATGTATTTTTTAGAATGTTTTTTTCTCTATTTTTCTATTTTTTTGTATGTTTGAAACAAAAAACTTAATGTTCATCGAAAATCCTGCATTCACAAGAAATAATAAATAAATATAATAATCAAATTAAACGTATTTAAATTTATACTTTTTGGGAAGCTTATAATAAAGGCTATAAGCTTACAAAACATAAATTTTAAATGAATTCATTTGATCACCCAAAAGCTAAATCAAAAGTGGTTTTTTATTAGCATTTTGATAGGTGTAGAGGAGACTCGATTATAGGTATGGTTTAAATCTAACAAGGTTCTATCCAAGGGGGTTTGATCAATCCCTCTTTAATTAAAATCATTTAAATGGAACATTTAAAGTCTTAAATCATTGTATTTTCTAAAAATATGTGATTTTAGGAAAAAATCAGGATGTCCCAAAAAGTGTAACCCGTTATTGTAGCAACACCCCTATCAAACCAGTGACCTTGCATAAACAGACATGAGCAGTTTGTTCCAGTGACCTTCAAACAGGTCAAGCAAAAAAGAATATCATGAAACATATTGATACAAGGTTCAAGGTATGTTCTTCTATATATTGAATAGATGTAGAGAAACTGTATAAGAGGTGTTATGCAAAAATGCAATGCATGGACTAGACTATCTTTTTTCAAGTCAAGTCTATGATTGTTTTGCCACAAAAAATTTGGTTTCCTATTCTAGTTCTTAGTTATTATATGTGGGCATGATTCACATGCACATATTTGGATATACATCTTAGTCATGCAATGCAAATATAAGAACTTGCAAGATAAAATTTATACTGATATAAATGTTTGTTAGATCTATATGATTTCTTTTATAATGTTGCACAAATACAATAGACATCCAATAAAATTAGTGTATTCTAAACTGTCTATTTGAAATCGTTCGACGTCCAACAACTCAATCCAATGCTCCTCATGATTTTTAAGCATTTCCAATAGTACAAGTAAGTGCAAAACTTCTCTATTATCAATAAATAGATTTAGTGAACCACTTGTAAATATTATTCATTATTTCTACTTTCTGATTGTGTATATTGATTTTAGCTATATACTTACTATTTTTTTATGCTTCCTTCCTGATCTTGTTTTCCCATCCACTCGCATACCTCTCTCTTCTATTTGTGGGTGCTAGGATAAAGCATACATAAAATCCCAAAATAATGATGCTTTTTTTTACAAAGTCACCATACCAAAAAAACCACCAGAACATGCCAGATCATTTATGGAAACTTTGCATTTTTCCCAACTCTGATATTTTGCAATGTATAATGCAACTCCACAAAAATTTTAGTGGACATTTCATGTTAATTTTGCTCGAGGGTTTGGCTAGGGTCCCCGAGGCTCCATGATGCCAATATGGTAGGGTGGATAATGAGCATGGGTTTTGTGTTTTGGATTTTCATGCCATATATCTTTTCTTACATAGATACATGTGTACAAAACATGCTTTGTAACAACATGTTTCTTATGTCATACCAAGTGGTAGGAATGCATGTTTGAGACTTTTGTCGTCTCGTCTTGAAACAACGCACATTTATTATTCATTTATTTTGACTCTTCAATTGCATTATGAAGTCATTCATTAAAAATTGATATTTTTATTCTCAATTGCCTTGTAATTCACTACTTTTCAACCTTTTATACTTGTCTCCATTTTATTTTACTACAATTAAGCCAAAAAACACATGTATACTAAAACTTTAAGTTCCAAAACTATGGAAAAATACTAATTATAAAAAGTATTCAATATTAAATGTCTTTCTTTGTTCAAAAAAATGTCATACGAACAATTATTGACTATGTTTTTTAAAAAATACTTTTTTAATCCAATTTTAGTAATTAGACGCATGGGTGATGAATCTTACAAAAATCTTCCATGTATTTCAAAATTAAATAATTAATTGAGTGAATAACCTAGAAAAAAAGCGACAATATACATGTGCATCTATTGCTAATAAATATAAAACTAAAATAGAGATAAAATGATCTCATAGCTTAATTTTTGGCAAGAAGTTATTGTTGCTAGAAAAAAAAAATATTTTAAATTTTATATTTGATTTAATTTTTCAGTTTCCATTTTTAAATAAATTTAAAACTTCTATTTGTTGAGAATTAATTTCCTATATTTCTAACAGTATTAAATAAAATCAATAGTTAATAGCTATTGCAAATCAAATTATTAAATATTACATGGTAATAAAAAAAAAAGTTATTTGTGATTACTTGTTTCATACATTATAACTAATTAGTTTCATTCAATCGATTTATGTTGACTTGTCAACACACTTTATGTTTCTCCAACCAAAAAAACATTTATAACTATTATCGATTGTTAAGATTTCACATTCCATTCCAAAAAAAGGTTCTGCCCTCCTAACCGTCTAGATAGCCTCTCACAAAAGACCCCTATCGGCTAATTGTTGCATGCTTGTGCATGTGACTACTAGTATTACTTCTATGTGCTATAATAAGTAGGAATAAATGTATTTTGATCTTGGTGCATCACCATCCTTTTTTTTGTATTCTCTCTCCCTTTCCTATTGTAAGTTGATAGAATAGTACTATCTTAGAGTTGTTCAATGTTGACTCACATCATCTCTTCTACATCTAGATCAAAAAGAGAGTCAATCGTCATCAAATATTTGACCTCATTTTCAAGGTCCCACACTTTGAGATTAATTTCATTATGTCATTGGAATGTTAGACCTATCTCCAATAGGGTGCAATTTCATGTGACAACATTTTATGGTACACCCAATGGGACCAAATTAATGATCTCTACTTCATTTTGTTGATAAAATGGTGTCACACTCAACATATTTAGCCTTAAAATGGAATCCAACAAGTACTTGGTGACTCTACTATCTAACCTTTCAAATCTTGGTTTTAGATCAGGTGCCAAAATGTTATGCCAAGAATTTATTCCAAAATATCTTCAAGAGTTAATTTTTAGTACTCTTAGTTACCATTATTTATTTCAATAAGAGGAAATAGATAACATAGAAACAAATTGGTTAAACAAATTGGTGTTTTTTTTGTTAGAAAAACATAACATAGAAACTCTTGTATGTCCCTAGCACGGTGAACTTTTTTTTAGTATTTTTAAAATCACTACGATGAGAAGTTAGCTAATAGTATGTAGTTGATGCATGATTTTTCTAATAAATCTTTAATGAATATTTTATTTTTTACTAATTTTCTAAGTGGACACTTCCTCAAAAATAGAATTTTGGTTGTGCTACCCCTAAAAATTTTGGAAACTAATTGAATTTAAAAAAAAAATTGTAGAATGGAGTTTAGTTTCTAAAAATGTAATTTATTTGAAATTTTGATGAACAGTTAATTTATAACGAAAAAAATACCAAACACTACTTTTTTCCAAAAAAGAGACATACAAACAAAAGAAATTATGGATGAAAGGCTTAACACTATTAGAAAGTGAAGGAAATTGCATCATTCGATAGCTAAGAGAGAACCTAACATTACCCAAGTGTTTGATATGTTTGATATTGAACCACGTGCAATCCTGATAGTGAGAACAAACCTGATTATGTGAAATATTGTTAAATTTGCAAAAACACATCTCTGGTCATTGGGAATGCCCTTCATGCCTTTGGGTTGGTATTCTAAGGAAATACCAATCCCAAGGCTTGGGGATTCCCAAAGCAAGATATAGCGTGCGTGTGTTATAATGCACTCATGTTATATTTCAATTTTGACATGGTTTTTTTCATTTGTGGGGAGCATGTCTAGCAAGACATAACACGAGTGTAGTATAACGTGCTCGTGTTATGTCTTGATTTATGTTAAAGGGTACTCTATTGAATGTATGTTTATATATTTGTATGTTTGTATTTACATGTATGCTTGTATGTCATGTATGTATGTCTGTATGTATCAATGCATGTATATTTTATGTATGCCTATATGTATGTAAGATTGTATCTACGCATGTACATGTATGCTTGTATGTATGTGGGATTGTATGTACATATGTATTATGCTTGTATGTAAATTTTAAGAGAGAGAGAGAGAGAGAGAGATCTAGAGTTGTCTAGGTGGGTGGGAGGGGGAGAGAGAGAGAGAGTCCTGAGAGAGGGAGAGGGGGTGGAAGTGATATTTTAAGAGAGGGGGAGTGGGAGAGAAGGGGTTGGAGTGAGAGGGACTTAGCTAGCTAGGGTGGGAGGGATAGAGGGAGAGAGAGGGATAGAGAGAGAGGGGGGGTTGGGAGAGAGAGAATTGAGAGAGAGGTAGAGAGAGTGGGGGAGAGAGAGATAAAGATAAAGAGAAAGTTATGTAGGTAAGGTGACAACGGAGAGACTTGAGAGTGAGGGGGTGAGAGGGAGAGACCTTGAGATAGGGTAGTGAGGGAGTGGGAGAGAGGAGTGTGAGTGAGAGACCCGAGAGAGGGAGAGGGTGTGGGAGGAGGACCGACAGGAGGGAGAGAGAAAGAGGGCAATGGAGTGAGAGGGACCTATCTAGGCAGGGTGGGAGTGGACAGAGAGAGAGAGGGGAGAGAGAGAGAGAGATAGAGAGAGAGTTACCCAGGGTAGGTTGCCAGGAGGGAGACCCCGAGAGAGAGAGAGTGGGTGGGAGGGAGAGACATGAGAGAGAGGATAGAGAGGAACTGTGAGAGAGTGGGAGGGAGACAGAGAGAGACAGATAGAGGGAGCAAGAGAGGGCGGTAGGGATCGATTTGAAACTAGGAAAAGAGGGAGAGGGTAGATAGAGACAATTAGAGAGTGGTAGAGAGAGGAGTGGGAGGGGAGAGGTGAGACAAGGATAGAGAGAAAGGATAGGGTTGGAGGGTATAGGATTGAGGGATTAGGTGGAGGACCCATAGGGTTAATGGTTTCATGCAGGTATTAGGGTTTAAGGGTTGAGGATTGAGGGATTAGGGTCAATCTGAGGGTATTGCATTGAGGGTATAGGGTGAAGGTTTAAGGGTTTAGGGTTGAAGGGTTTTAGGCCGAGGGTTTAGGGTTGAGGGTAGAGGGTTTAGGTGTTGTGGCTCTGAAGGCATATGGCTGAAGGATTAGGCTGAGGGTCCAATGTAAAGGGTAGAGGGTATAGGGTATGAGGTTTTAGGTTTAAGGATTGAGGGTTGAGGGATTAAGGGTTGAGGGTTGAGAATTGAGGGGGTTGAGGGTTTAATGTATGTGGGTAGAGGGTGAGGGTAGGAAGGTAGAGGGTTTATGGGTTTAGGGTTTATGGGTTGAGGGTTGAGGGTTAAGGGTTAAGTGTTTAAGGTTGAGGGTAGAGGATTGAGGTTATAGGGTATAGGGTCGAGGGATTAGGGTTGAGGGTCCAATGTATACGGTAGAGGGCATTGGGGTTGAGGGATTAGGGTTTAATGGTTAATGGTTGAGGGTAGAGGGTTGAGGGTTTAAGGGTTTAGGGATTAAGGGTTGAGGTTTTAGGGATTAGGGTAGAGATTTTTCTTGTATTTAAGGGTGTCAGGGTTGAGGGTTGAGGGTTTAGGGTTGAGTGTTTAAGGGTTTAATGGTTTAGGGTTTAGGCTTGAGGGATTAGGGTAGAGAGGGAGGGATGGATGGATAGAGAGAAGGAGAAAAGAGGAGGGAAGAACATAGATATATGAGGGTTGAGGATCTAATGTATAGGTAGAGGGTTGAGAATAAAGGGTACAAGGTTGATGACATCTAGGGTTGAGGGATTGGGTTATTGGGTTGAGGGTATAGGGTTGAGAGATTAGGGTGTAGGATACATATGGTTGAATTATTGGGGTTAAGAGTCCAATGTACAAGGTAGAGGGTATCAAGGTTGAGGGTTTAGGGTTTGAGTATTGAGGATTGAGGGATTAAGGGTTGAGGGTTGAGAATTGAGGTTTGGGTTTTTAATGTATAGGGTATAGGGTAGAGGGTAGAGGTTTTAAGGGTTGAGGGTTTAAGGTTGAGAGTAGAGGATTGAGGGTATAGGGTTGGGGGATTATGGCTGAGGGTATAGGGGTTGAGGGATTAGGGTTTAAAAGTTGAGGGATTAAGGGTCAAGAGGG
>VDFB02143467.1:51348-76792 GCA_007258455.2 Sequoia sempervirens | reverse complement strand
CAATGGGAGTAGACAAACTAAATGTAGGCGAACAAATTAAATGCAATATTGAATGTTGCAGTGTGAGAAACTATACTTTGATTAAGTTACATTGTCAAAAGCGTCATTGTGCTGTTGATTTCATAGCAAATGGGAAAAATCTGCTATCTTCATATCTGATCTATCATATTATAGTATTTGGTTTTGCATATACATAGACATACACATATGCATATACATACACATGCATATACATACAAATATACATATACATATGCATACATGCATACATATACATACATATACATATACATACATATACATACATATACATACCTATACATATACATATACATATATACATATATACATATATATATACATAGACATATATACACATATACATACATATACATATACATATACATATACATACACATACACATATACATATACATATACATATACATATACATACACATATACATATATATGCATACATATACATATAAATATACATATACATGAAAGGGATGCTTTTATATGCTAGAAAATAGGACTGCATAACTACGTCCACATCTATATGCTTTGTCAAGATGACCCATGTATATATACACCTTAAAGCCAAGAAAATTGGAAACAATAATACCAAATTTGCAACATGTATAACAAAAAGGAAAATTATACTTATAGAATTAGGATCTAAAGGCCACTAGATCACGCCCTTAGAGCTAGACTTTGTAGTTGCACCAGTGGGTACTGCTAGGAAATCAATATTGGGAGGTTCTACAAATCCATCCACAAAGCCCATTTTCGTAGACATAATTTTGGGAACTTATTTGTAGGGACAAACTGTTGCAATTTGAGTTCACTAATTGACAACTCTATTTCACAATAAAAATAAAAGATTAATTTATTGCAACATCCCAATGGAAATTGGTAGACAACTTAGAAATATCAATCTATAACCATTCCACTTTTAATATTGTCACTATCTAGACAAGTTGTAACAGCAATTTCTATGTAACAATTGGTTTCTCAATTAAAAATTCAAGCTATATTATTGGCCACTAAATATTATAGACAAAATAGGGAAATTGTAAAACAACTATTAAAAAAAAACACTTAAAAATCATAGGTAAATCATAGATGATCGGAAAAACACACTAAAAATATTCGTACAAGACAATTCGGCTGTGTAAGAGTTAGTTTTTCAATTCAAAATTCAAGCTACCTTCTTTGGCACCAAACCCATATTAAATAGAACTCGTAAAGCCAATGAGTAGCAATAATATGCACAAGTTCTGCCTATAATGCCACAAGCTTAATAAAAAATTTGAGCTACATTGTCTGGCACTAAATTTTCTAGACAAGTAGAGAATTTGTAAAAGACCTATTGCATGACAAATCCTCTTCACGGTTAAGTCAACTGAGAACCCATTAGAAACTTCAAACAGATAAATTGAACAGATTAAAGAGATATTAGAAGCAATAACACTTATCAGCCACCAAACAAATTTTATCTCCAACATGTTCATCCTTTCATACCAAGCCTCTACATATAAATTTTTATGCAATCACTCCTATGTTAATGCATCTAACGGAAAAGATGCACACATATAACTAAAAAAATAAATGGAGGCTAATAAAAATACTAAACCTAACCATATTTTTTGAGGAAAGAAACAAGATTCAACTACAATTGCTCCTATGGTAATGGGTATAAGGCCAAAGATGGACAAGATAAACTCACTCACATGCCAAGCAAGGCCCTGTCCAAAAATATCCACATTATGTGAAAGGTGGACAATGGGAAAAATAATATCATGCAACATATAGGTGCAAGACAAGCAGTCTGTGTAATAGTTGTAAGAGCTAATAGGATGATACTTAAGAATGAGATGTATGTCATTCTCCAACATTTTCCTTATAGTTCTTTTACAATTTTCCTATTTGTCTATAATATTTAATTCCAAATAACGGAGCTCGAATTTACAATATATGCATGTATATATATATATATATATATACACACACACTCTATGCATCTTTGGTGTTATACACATTTTTTACAATTAGTCCCTTGGTATCTTTCTAATTGCCTATTTGTCTATAATATTTAATTCCTAATAATTGAGCTCGAATTTACAATATATGCATGCATATATGTATATATATGTATATGTATATATATACATATACATATATATATACATATATATATACATATACATATATATATATACATATATATATGTATAGATAGTACATATACAAATATATATGTATATATACATATACATATATAGGTTTGTGTATATGTATATATATACATATATATATGTATATGTATATATATACACACACACACACATGTAGAGACACATATATACCTCTATGCATCTTTTTGGTGTTATACACATTTTTGTACAATTAGTCCCTTAGTATCTTTCTAATTGGTCTAACTTTAAATCCTTACAAAGATGCTAGTATAGATTGTGAGTGGCTACATAATTTATTCCTGTGTGTGCATATATACATTTGCACATTGATTGAGCTACCATGGTTTTTATTTCACTTTGGTGCCCATGATCTTTGTAGTCTCCAAGCAATTAAATAGAGTAATTGTATAAAAGGAGCTGCATTTTCATATATATATATACATATATGTATATTTTATATATATATATATACATATATGTATATATGTATATATATATATGAGTATACATATATATATATATATACATATATATATGTATATATATATATATACACACACACACATATCTAGACACATATATACTCTATGCATCTTTGGTGTTATACACATTTTTTACAATTAGTCCCTTGGTATCTTTCTAATTGATCTAACTTCAAATCCTTATAAAGACGATGGTATAGATTGTGAGCGGCTACACAATTTATTCTTGTGTTTGTATATATACATTTGCACATTGATTGAGCTACCATGGTTTTGATTTCACTTTGGTGCCCACGATCTTTGTAGTTTGCTAATAAATAGAGTAATTGTATAAAAGGAGCTGCATTATTTGGCATTCAGTATTATAGAGAAATAGGAAAATTGTAACAGAGTTATTAGTAAAACATACACACACATATTTATGTATATATACATATCTATACACATGTATATATATATACATACATACATACATACATGTATATATATACATATGTATCTATATATATATACATACATATATATGTACATATATATATGTACATATATATATGTACACATATATATACATGTATATGTACATATATATATATGTACATATATATGTATATATATATGTACATATATATACATGTATATATATACATGTATATATACATACATATATATATGTATGTATATATATACATACAGACTTAATCAAGAATCCAAGCTACATTAGTGTTATTCTAATATCTCTTTTACAATTTCTCTATTTCTCTATAATATTTAGTGTGAGGTGATGCAACTCAAATTTTTAATGAAGTTTGTGGGGTTATATTCTTTTTTACATGGGTGTTTTGCATAGATGATTAATTTTTTATTAATTTCTTGTTATATGTTTCTATCTTTGATGTTATACCCATTTTAGAGACTTCAAAGAGATTATCGCTCTTTGCGGGTGAAGGAATTGTAGTTAAATCTTCTTTCTTCTGTGAGAAATTGTAAAAGAGCTATTACACGACAAATCCTATTCATGGCTCGACTGACATAAATCCTATAAAAAAACTACAAACAAATAACAAAAACTCTACATATCTATATATATGCAATCACTCCTATGTTAATCTCCAATTGCTCCTATGTTAATGCATCTAACGACAAAGGTATACACAAAAAACTAAAACAATAAACATAGCACAATAAAATTACTAACCCTAACCATATTTTTTGATGAATGAAACAAGATTTAACTACAATTGCTCCTATGGTACAACATGTATAAGGCCAAAGATGCACAAAGATAACTACAAACAATAAACCAGGAATGAAAAAACTACAAACCTTGACCATATTTTTTGACAAATCAAAGAAGATTTAACTGCAATTTCTCCATCCATACAAAACCATAATGCTAGACATCCATGGAAAATGACTTAGAGATTCTAGAAAAAATAGTTTTAACATAAACAATAAATAAACCATTTATACAAAACACCCAAGTAAAATGACCTACGGATTGTGCAGAACGAAAGTTTTAAAACCCTTCAATTTTCCATAAAATAGAGCTGAAGCCGATGATTTTTACAATAGTCTGCTATCAAACAAACCAGGGAACTGCAGATGATGATTTTTAGAATATTCCACTATGAAACCAACACCACAATGGCTCTTTCTACAATGCAACTTAATCAATATACTTCCTCACACATTACACAAAAAATCTGAGCTACATTGGCTAGAATTAAATACTATAGAGAAACAAAGAAATTGTAAAACAACTATTACACGACAAATCCTATTCACAGCTCAGCTGATGAAAATCCCATCAGAAACTTCAAAAAAATAATAAATCCTCTACATATCCATATATATACAATCACTCCTATCTTAATCTACAATTGGGCAATAAAATTACCAACCCTAACCATATTTTTTGATGGAAGAAACAAGATTTAACTACAATTGCCCCTATGGTACAATGTGTATAAGGACAAATATGCACAAAGATAACTACAAACAATAAACCAAGAATGAAAAAAATACAAACCCTAACCATATTTTTTGATGAAGTAAAAAAGATTTAATTGTAATTTCTCCATCCACAGAAAACCGTAACTCTAAACATCCATGCAGAACAACTTACAGATTTTGGACAACAATAGTTTTAACATAAACAATAAAGAAACAATTTATACAAAACACCCATGTAAAACAACTTACAGATTGTAGAGAATGACAGTTTAAAAACCCTCCAATCTGCCACAAAAAGTAGCGAAAGCTGACGATTTTTCCAATAGTCTCCTATCAAACAAACCAGGAAACTCCATGCAAAGATTTTTAGAATAGTCCACTATCAAACCAACACCACAATGGCTCTTTCAATAGTGCGATTTAATATATATACTTCCTCGCACATTACGTATCACATCAGTGTTAAAACCCTTAAACCTACTATCAAAATGAACAATAAGCAGAGAACAAAAGACATAAATAATAAATTAATCATTTATGCAAAATACCCATGCAAAACGACTTACAAATTTTGTAGCACAATAGTTTTAAAACCTTCCAAATTGCTAAAAAATGGAGAAAAATGCGACAAGTTTAACAATAGTCCACTATCAAGCCAACACCACAATGGCTCTTTTGACAATACAACTTCATCAAAGTATACATTCCCACACACCAACATTGAATATTGCATTTACTTCTTCTGCTACCATCGTGCAATGACAAGATGCATTGACACTCATGCCAACAAACACTTACCATTCACCTTCTCCGTATCCAGGACACCATTCTCCACCACCACCAACCCACGTAATTACCAAGGTCCACATCGCCACAAAAAAACCTAGTGACCTCCCCATCGGCTAGGACACCCTCAACATTGGAAAATCCAATTCACTACTGGGTTGACAAAATTTTTGAAGGAAACTTCAAACAAAATAGCCTATCGGCTAAAAATTACCAAAATGCTTACATAATTTTATATTCTAGCTAGCTCTTATGAGTTTATGTGAAGGTTAGGGTTTGACATATATTAAGAGGGAAAGAACATTCCAGAGTTAGCTCTACAAATGAATATTAACATAACATACAATAACATAACAATAGAGAGGTAAAATATGAACAAATTTCATTAAATTAGAGGTTTGAAGCCTGTTATAGTAGCAAAGATGTAGAAATGTATAAGTATTTATAGAGAACTAGGAGAAGATCCTTTTTTACATTGGGACTTAACAAAATTTTATTCATTTTTTGGGGGTCAAAGAGATAGGGAACATGGCAAAGAATAAACCCTAGTTATGGATCTCTATAGAAATTAGAAAAATCTACACAAAATCCATAACTTTTGGTATATAAATCCCCCCAAAATACCTTTTCCATACTTGAATTGATGAATGATAGGATGTGCACAAAGAAAATCCTAGAAAATATATTGCAAATGTGGCCCAAAGATGGCCACTTGACAAAAAGGAGCTCTACAACTCAGTAAATTTAGAATGAAGTCACAATTCATCTAAAAATCGATGGGAAATAAATTAAACACCCTTTTGGAGACTTTGAGGACTAATATTTGGTATTTTTAAGAGTTGTAGTGAATTAATGAAATTTTTGGGTCAGAAACACGTCATCTTAATCAATTGAGAAAATTTTGCACCCATCCAAACATGTAGTTTTGTTGTTATTTTGGCTAGAACGGTGAAAAAATAATTGGGGCATGGACATATCTCCTTGTCTATTGAATTTCCATAACATATTTCATCACCTCTTTTTCCTTAATTGGATCTTGGTTCTACCCTTTTGTGAGAATTCAACCTTTTGTTTGGTTCCTCCATTAGAATTAAGAAAAAATAATTATCATTTGCAACTTTGATGTTTGTTTCTTTAATCTGATTTAGTTAGAAAGTCCTAACAGTGACATGAGTAAATAGGTATGATGATGTAATGATGGAATGGAGTGTTTTTGAGTAGAATGATGTTCAAATGACATCATCAAGGTTGGATGATGTCAACATGACACCATCAAGGTGAGGGAATGGAGTGGAATAGAACTTGTAGAAAGTTGATCTCCATGAAAACCATATAGGAGCTCAACTGGTGACTACACCTTTAACTTGGCTAAGTTCACTTGGAAACCCCCACTAGTAGAATTTGGAAAATAAATGACTACATGACTAAAAATTTTAGTCCTGTGACTAAAAATGACTAAATTCTACTAATTTTTTGCAATTCACAAGTATAAATGACTAATTTAGTCATTGGGTAAAGTCACAACTAAATAATTGGTGAAACAAATAAAAATGACTAAATAAATGACTATTACTTTATTCCTTTTTCTTTCAAATTTGATGATAATCCATAGAGCTTAAGCCCCCCTCATGGGACCCCTACCTAAGCGGTCCATTTGTCCGCCTAGGTTGCTTGGTGCACCAAAAATTAGACAATATGATATTAAAGTGGATAATTTAAAAAATTATTTCAAATTGAGAGAGTAGGTTGTATTATAATATAATATAAAAATAATATATTATATTACAATACAATATATTATATCAATATAATATGATATTATATAATATAATATATATAGTATATAATATATAATATAATATATAATATATATATATATAATATAATATAAAATTATAATATATTTAATAATATTTATTATGCAAGATAAGCACGATATTATGCATTCTAATTACAATATTCATGCATTCTAATTTAGTTTTTTTTGGGTTCCATTTAGAAATAGAGTTAATCAGGAAAATAAAGTGGGAAAAATAAAATCTAATCACCTGCAAGACTCATTTTTGGCCATAAACCCTAATCGCTGCATGTGTGAGCTGAAATAGAAGAGTGAAGAGTTTGGAGGATCCTAAACCAATAGTGACGGGGAAAGCAGCAAAAAGGGGTAATGTAAGAACTTAAATGTGCTTATTATCAGATCTTTTTCATTTTAATTAACATACTTTGAAATCCTCGTCAAAACCTTATTTCTAGGCTGCAGCTCGCCAAAACGGAGAAGTAAGACAAATACCAGCAATGAAGAGTTTTGAAGGGTTAAAACCAATAGTGACGGGGAAAGCAACGAATCTACTTGTATATAATGCTCTTGAATCTCTTTTGTCCATTTTTTCTTCTACCAAATTTAATGACTATGACATGCACATATATGTATTGGTAGAGTACGCGAGACTCACTTATAGAAATGGGAGATGAGATAAAAAGATCTTGTTGTGCAACGACTGTGTATGAAAAACCTCCTTGCAGGTGTTTAACAGTCAGATTTGGTAGAACAATATTTACATTGGGACTAAAAATGAATGTGGTCTGACTTATCATCATCCTCAGAGGCATACATGAGTATATCAACAATGGGTACACCGAAGAGGTATTTCATGTATTTTTTGCAGACATGTGTGTATGTAGCTGGATTTAGAATTAAAAAATGGCTACAAAAAAGGGTAATGTACAAACCTAAATGTGCTCATTATCAGGATCTTTTTCATTTTAATAAATATACTCTAAAACCCTCGTTGAAACCTTATTTTCAGGCGACAACTCACCAAATTAGAGAAGTGAAAAGTGAATACCAGCGAGGAAGAGTTTAGATGAGCCAAAACCAATAGTGGTGGGGATTAAATCGCTATCCTTCTACCCTTCCAAAAAGACCATGCCAATGCTTAGTTGCATCTTGACAAGAAAAATGTGTTTACTATTTTTATAGTATTCATTTTGAGCTTGGGTGTATTTCCCATTTTTAATTTGTTAATGTCCATTTTTTCTTTCTTTTCAGGCTTGTTGAAGGCTCAAGCAATGCTTTAGCAATGGTTATCAAGCTCTACCCATTGCTATGGGAGAGCAAATCCTACATGAGAGAGCCACCATAGTGTGTGCTTCAATGAGATTTGGTTTGAAATACAATTCACAGATGTTTGATGGCTTTGTTATTGAGGCAAAGATTGATTTTTTGGAGTAGTAAATTCTCATGTAGAAGCTTTTCTAGATTTATGTACTAATTCTTTTCTCTACATATCATTTGTACAGTTTTGTGGTTGAAAATAAAGAAGTAAATGGTAGGAACATTAGAATTTTGGCATACCTGAATCACATTTTCCAAATTGTAGATCCACTATGATGTCTCTTATTGACCCTATTTGAGGTTCAATTTATATCTTTTGGATAGACTAGTTCTTGCACACAAATGTTTTTGATTTGATGTTTAGGATCTTGGGGGCTATATTTTGTACAAGCTCAATAGCTCAGACGTAAAATAGTTAGTGAGGTTTTTCTTTACTAGTGAGGTACAAACATTGAATGTAACTAGTGAGATTTTGATTTGCCAATGAGGTTTAATGAAGTAAATTTTTAGAGTGGTTTTTTTCCACTCATAACTATTGTGTTGTGGCTCTTCTTGTGTTTGATCAATCATATTTGTTCAAGAATTTTAGTCTTCATTTTATGGTGCTTCTCTCAACATTTGAATATCTATGATACTTGAAGTTTATATGCATAAATTTGTGAGGATTAATTAAGTTAGATTTGATTTGTAATTTAAATCACTGATTCAGCCAAATAAATGACTAAATCATGACTAAATAAATGACTACTATGACTAAATAAATGACTACCATGACTAAAATAAATGACTACCATGACTAAAATAAATGACTACAATGACTAAATGAATGACTTCAATGACTAAAATAAATGACTACCATGACTAAATAAATGACCAGTTAACAAAAATCAATGATTAAATTAATGACTAAATATAGACTAAATAAATCACTACCATGACTAAATAAATGACTAGTTAACAACAATCAATGACTAAATTAATGACTAAATCAATGACTAAAAATCAATGACTAAATCAATGACCAAATCAATGAACAAATCAATGACTGGATCAATGACTAAAATAGTTTAGTCATAAATTTGGTCATGTTATAAATGACCAGAAATAAACTACTAATGGTCACGTGACCAAAGCTAGTCATTTATATGCAATTTTTAGTAGTTTATTTAGTCATTTATTGATATTTTTGTACTAGTGCCCCCACAAAATTGATTGGAAAAGAAATTTCTATAAATATGAAACATTGGTCATTGTTAGGCTCATGTAGGAAAATTTCCTTCAACTGTAGCTTCAATAAATCCATCCCCATCCACACCTTTGACTTGGTCAAATTCACTTGGAAACTCTTGCAAAAAATTTTTGCACATAGAATTCTTGCAACCTTTGATTTGTGGGACTTTAACCTTCATCAGGCTCTTATGTGAAGTTGGTTAGCATTTGCCTACAAGGTTATACTTAGCCATTTTTCCAATTTTCCTCCTCTTTGAAGGAAAAAGAAAGTGAACTACACCCTTGAGAAAATGGGGTGTGTTGATGAGTGTTTTTGTATTGAACAACATAGATGAAATACAAGTGTTCTATCTCTCTTGAAAGGTAAATTTCTATAGAAAATATTTAGAAAATAACCCCAAGGTTCTAGATGTAAAGTACTGACTTGCAAAAATAGCTTAGTAGTTGTTGAAATTTGTTGGTATCACAAGGAGAATTGAAGGTTCAATAAGGCTAGGAGCTTCAAACACAAATGAGGGTTTTATGAAATCTGAAAAGATGTGTAGATCCTTACTGAACTTTCCAGATTTGAAATTTGAAAATGATAAGTCATCATCAAATGTGGCAATGTTGTGATTCTATTGTCCTAAAACTAATCCAAATAAAGATAAAAAGATATCTAGGGTTGAGAGATATCCTAATCTAACACCCAAGATCAATAGTAATAATGGTTAATGTTGTAGATGGACAAATCCCCATGAAACCTATTCCAACTTGATCAAGATAAAATCTACAACAAAAATTGTGCAATCTTTGAAGGTAAGTGGAAGATTTTTTCAGATTATGAACATTCATACATACACCCAATAACTAGCATGACATGAACAAACACTCACAATTGAACTATTGCATGAATTAGCTCAGATCAACCATGCATTGTGATTTACAGTCAACAAACTCCAAATGGCATGAGAAGCATATTTATCAAACATATTTAACATTTCACCATCATCACAAATGAATTGAAACTAATATTTGAGAATAAGAAGCAATAAACCATAACACTTTCAAACTTAACACAAAAATTCACCAAGTTAATGATTTAACTGTATTGATTTCTCTAACGTTTGCTTAACAATTTTTAGTTCTCTCCTCTACTAAAACTATATCTCTTTTTTATTGTTCTACTCTACCATCTCCTTACAAAATGAGTAGGAATAGGCCTCTTATAGATATTACATTAAAAATCAATGACTGCCTAGATTAAATCCAATTCAAGGGCCCAAATTACATTTTCATTGAATATTTGGAGTACATTGAATTTGTTGGCACACATGCCACATTTGAGTTCAATCAAATAATTTGGTTATGTAAATTTGATCCAAAGAAAAATAAACATCCCCTCCTCGATCATGATGAATAAACCCCCTCCCTTTGGAGAAATTAAAACAACCTCCTTAGTTTTCCCCTTTAAATACTTTTCCAGCTAGCAAACATAGACTTCCATGTAGATTTGCATTAAATATTGATATTTTCCATTTAATTTTAGTTTAAAATCTCCTTGATAGTGAATAAGGCCTTGCACGAATCCATATGACAATTCATTCATTTACTCCTCCCTTAATTAAAGTATAGCTCCCTCCAACACATGGCATAGTTTTATATGTTGGTCCTTTAACGAATTGATCCTTTATCCCTCCAAGCATCTTAAGAAGCACCTATCATAAAATATCATAATTTAAGCCTCTAAAAATAATAAATTTCCCTTTATTTAAATACTAAAATTTATCAATTTATAGTCCATCAAGAAAATTTCATTTTTCGGAAAACTTTCTATTTCAAAAAAAATTCCATTTTGGGAAATATTTCTATTTCGAAAATTTCCATTTTGGAAAATTTTCATTTTAGGAAAATTTGGATTTCAGGAAAATTTCCTTATTGGGAAAATTTCCATTTTGTGAAAATTTGTCTTTTGAGGGGATTTCACTTTTGAGGGGATTGAACATTTGTGGGTTGGAGCAATGTAGAAGCCAGTGAGCACAACATCGGTGAGTAAATTTTTTGCTTTTGAGGGAATTGGATGATTGTGGGCCGAAGCAATGTGGAAGCTAGAGAGATGTGGGCCAGAGCAATGTGGAAGCTGGTGAGTGAAATTTCTACTTTTGAGGGAATTGGACCACTATGGGTTGGAGCAATGCAAAAGTCAGAGAGATGTAGGCCAGAGCAATGCGGAAGCTAGTGAGCACAATGATGGTGAGTGAAGTTTATGCTTTTGAAGGAATTGTACCACTACGGGCTGGAGCAATATGAAAGTCAGAGAGATGCAATCCAGAGCAATGTGGAAGCTAGTGAGCACAACATTGGTGAGTGAAATTTTCACTTTTGAGGGAATTGTACCATTGTAGGCTAGAGCAATGTGAAAGCTGAAGAGATGTAGATTGGAGAAATGTGGAAGTCGATGAGCATGAAGTTGGTGAGTGAAATTTTCAATTTTGAAGGAATTGGGCCACTGTGGGTTGGAGCAATGCAGAAGTTGGTGAGCATGATGTTGGAGAGATGAAATCTTGTCAATGAAAACCTACAACCAAAAACCCTCAAAAGAAAAACTCCCTCATTCTCTCAAAAACTTAAGGGGATCAAAATGTCAAAACTAACCCAAGCAAAGGGCGAAAAGATGAAATTGTGGGGATGGACTTTGCAGAAGCCAAAGACTTGTGGGCCATGTCATGTCCCCCGAAATTATAAACACTAAATGTATCAAAATACAAACAACAAATCCAATAAATATCCAAGTATGAGTAATTACAAATATTATTATAATATTATATTCAAATATGAGTAATTGTAATTTAAAATAACATATTTTATAATAATAAATATAATTATAATATGTGATCATTATAATGGTAATACATAATATGTCATAAATATGATATATTATTATTATAATAAATGATATAAATATCATAAGTGTCACAACCGATACTCTAAATTACAAATAATATGATATATCATAATAATAAATGATATTCTAAATTACAAACATTATTCTGAATGATTCCTATAATAATCATAGAAGAAACATTAGTAGGTAACCAAATATAAATTGTAATATACAATAAAGGAAGTCGATAATAAAGGTGTCGACCATACACAACAATTACATGATGGATTAGCCTAATTGAGCATTTCTATGAAATTGACACATCCTTCCAAAAACAATATAGTGCATAAGGGACACACCCCTTGATCGAGACATAAAAGGGAAGTCCACACAAGGTCAAAAGGAGAATAGAAGGGAAATATAAGGAATAACACAAGTTGTGTACCTTGGGGATAAATGTTCAGATATTAGGAAAAAGAACGTATAAAAGTCGTACCTATGTTTATTTCTATTGATCCAAATAAGGATACTATTGAGCAAGTTCGTGAGTATGTCAAAGAATTCCATCTGATTTTGGTAGGTCTAACAGGAAATCAAAGTGATATAAAACAAGTTTCTAGAGAATACCAAGTTTACTATATGAAGACATAAGAGGAGGAAGTTGATTACCTTGTAGACCATTCTATTATCATGTATTTAATGGACCCTGATATGGAGTTTTTGAATTTTTTTGTAAAAAATATGATGTTGATGCTTTGAATGAGGGTGTGATAAAAGAAATCAAGGGATACAAAAAGTAATTCCACCATGAAGCATGAGTACCTAAGACAAATAATAATGATACAATTTAAGTAACTTCATCATGAAGCATGGGTGTAACTTCATCATGAAGCATGGGTGCCTATGACAAATAATTGAGAAATTAATTTAAAATAGACTAGATTTGACATAACTCCTATTAGGGCATTACAGTGGTATTAGAGCATAATCCTACCATCTTATGGAAGAAAGGTCAAACAAGGGGATACAAGACTTTGGAGATTCCTAATAGTCGTACACAATAATCTGAATTTCAAAAAATTTGCAAGCATTTGAAGAAGCTGCAGCCTATGACAAGTGGGAAAAATAAATGTATGGGAACCATGGCACTAATGCAATCAGAAGGACCTTAAAAGAGTATTGCAAAGAGAGAAAACAATGAAGAAATCTTCTAGATACGCCACCCATGAGGGGACAAGATGATCCCACTTGGGACAAGGGGGTACTTTCCTTTGGGGTATCTGAGGGTATTGCCTTTGGGTCTAGAAGAGTTGAGCCACTAGGAGATTGAGGTCCTCTTCTAGATACGCCACCCAGGAGGGCACAAGTTGAGCCCACATGGGCCAAGGAGGTACTTGCATTTGGGGTATCTGAGGGTACTACCTTTGGGTCTAGAGGAGTTGAGATACCAAGTTTCCTATAATGGAGGTCATTGCGACCTATAATGGAGGACATTATGTCCTATAATGGTGGTCATTGCGACTAATAATGGTAGTCATTATGACCGATAATGGAGGAAATTGCATCGTATAATGGTGGTCATTGTAATTGATAATGGTGGTCATTACGACCGATAATGGTAGTCATTGCGACTGATAATGGTCATTGTGACTGATAATGGAGGACATTGCATCCTATAATGGCGGTCCTTGCGACCAATAATGGCTATCATTGTGACCGATAATGTCAATCATTTCGATTGATAGTGAAGGACATTGTGACCTATAATGGAGGGCATTGCAACTGATAATGGCAGTGATTGTGACTGATAATTGCGGTGATTGCGACCGATAATGGCAGTCATTGCGATCGATAATGACACTCATTGTGATTGATAATAGCAGTCATTGTGACTGATAATGGAGGTCATTGTGATCTATAATGGAGGATATTGCATCCTATAATGGAGGTCATTGCGACCTATAATGGGGTCATTGTGACCTATAAGGGAGGGCATTGCGATCCTATAATGGGAGACATTATGTTTTCTAATGGGGGACCAATGTGTCCTATAAGGGAGAACCAATACATTCTATAATAGGGGAGGGGGATAAGTAGACCCAAGAGGATAAATCATAAGAGAAAGAGAAATAGTTGGCATGATGGATCCTAGGCTCCCCATCAAGTCATGATTTCCCACACTCTCTTATGGTTGAACCCTCCAAGAATGTTAGAGTACTTTGATCAAATTAATGATTGACCAAGGGTTTACTAACATTTAAATCGATACCACTTATAATTGGGGTGAATGACTATGATTGACTAACTAGTACATAATGAGAGTGAATGATTCTAAATTATGTGCTTGAGTTGGTTTCTTTCTTGCTTGAGCTACTTGTTTGTCTGCTGAGCTACTTGGTTGCTTGCTTGAGCTACTTTCTTGTGTGCTTGAGATGGTTGCTTGCTTGCTTGAGCTACTTGTTTTCCTTCTTGAGCTATTTGTTTGCCTGGTTGAGCTTCTTGCTTGCTTGGTTGAGATATTTGGTTGTCTGCTTTAATTTATAATTCATGTGGAGCTCATCATTGTGTTTACTTTATGCTTAAAATTATGAAAATATTAATGTTTTTTGTCAAAATACTTATGGGGGTCAAAAGGCACTAACAAATTAACTCATCTAAAGCAAAATTATTATTAGTATCCAAATGGAATAATAAAGAGTTGTGACTATTGAAGTAAAAAGGTGTGGCTCCCTCAAATTTGTGATATAAAAGGAGAGCATTTCAACAAGAAAATCCATTTAAGAATAGAAAATTACTTAACCTTGCAAGAGAGTTAAATTAGGCCCTTAGGAATAGGGAGGTGTGAAAAAATGTGACTCCTAATGTGAAAAGATGTTTTTGTGATTGTTTGAGGACAAGCAATCTTGGGTGGGGTGGACTGTCATGTCCCTCAAAATTATAAACACTGAATATATCAAAATACAAACAACAAATCCAATAAATATCCAAGTATGAGTAATTGCAAATATTATTATACTATTATATTAAAATATGTGTAATTGCAATTTAAAATAACATATATTATAATAATAAATATAATTATAATATGTGATCATTATAATGGTAATACATAATACATGTCATAAATATAATATATTATAATAATAATAAATGATATAAATATCATAAGTGTCACAAGTGACACTCTAAATTAAAAATAATATGATATTTATAATAATAAATGATTTTCTAAATTACAAACATTATTTTGAATGATTCCTATAATAATTGTAGAAGAGACATTAGTAGGTAAACAAATATAAATTATAATATATAATTTAAAGAAGTCAATAACAAAGGTGGCAACTATACACAACAATTACATGATGGGTTAGCCTTTTCAAATATTTCTATGAAACCGAGGCATCCTTCCAAAAACAATACAACGCATAAGGGACAAACCCCTTGATCGGGACATAAAAGGGAAGTACACATAGGGTCAAAAGGGGCATAGAGGGTGTGTCACCAATAAATGTATATTTGGACATTTTTATGCTCACTTGAGTCTTCTTATGGATTTTGGCTAGATTTAATGTTGTAATGTGGTCAACACATTCACATTAGGTCTTGGAACCTTGTGAATCATTAAGAATTCTAAGATGTTGTAAAAGTGTTCTGAAGTGTTGTAACCCACTTTCATGCTTTCCTAGGACCCTTTCATTATAATTCACCTAAATAACCCCTTTTTATCACTTACCAAGTCTTATTTCAAAGTGTTCTAAAGAGTTGTAACAAACTCACGCTTTTCTAGGCTTGTCATCAATAATTTGACCCTTTCTTATGTTTAAATGACCCCTTAATGCACTTTCTGGCCCTACGTAAGTGTGTTTTGAAGAATAATCCCGTCAAACCTCATTAAATACACTTTAATTCCTGACACCCACTAAAATTTCCCTAGTGGGACCAAGTCACCACTTGGGGCAACTTAGTCCCACTGGGCACAAAAATAAAAATTATTTTAATTTTTGGGTGGGATTTTATTCTCTTGACCTTGAGATTAGCCTATGATGTGTTATTTTTGGGAAATTATTGTAAAATCAAGTATAAATAAAGGGTTTTACCCTCATTTTTCAACTCCTAATCTCCTACAATCTTCTGATTTCCTAATTTCCTTAGTGCATTTACTTAATCATTCTCAAGCATTCTAAGCATTATCAAGCATCCATTGGAGCATCTTCTTGCATATCTTCAGATTTCTATATCAAGGGTTTGGTGAATTGTGACATTGCATGTTGTTAATTCATCATTCTCTTTATTTTATTTCATTTTCAAGGGTTTGATTACCAAATTGGGGTTTGACCAAGGCAAACCCCTATTCTCTAACCCTTAACCCTTTCCCCCCTCCTTGCATGTATGTTTTGTAGGTCTTGTATGCAGATTTTTCAAAGAGAAAGGTGTTAAAAAGTGGTCAACAATCCATCAAAGTCATTCAAGTCAACAAAGCCCTAATTGAAACTTGGAGACCCTTTTTTAGCCCAATTTCTGTAGTTTCAGAACCAGACACTTGTCAAGAAGAGAAGTGCAAAATGGAAGCTATAGATTCCTACCCTAGATTTCCCAAGATTCCTAGGTGGACTAAGTCACCATCCATAGTGAATTAGTCCCACTTCCAAGCTTGAAAAGTGGTTGTTTTGGCAGAATCTCCCCAAAATAGGACTAAGTCACCCAACTTGGTGTAGGTGTCCTAGTTGGCTTCAACAAAATATATTGTAGGATTCCAGAGACTCTCTGCTTCACATTCCAAATTCTAGGTGCACCTCTCCAGTCTTGTTTATTTCTGTTATTGTTTACTTGCATTCTTAGGCCATTTTGCATACATCACTGTGTTTTCAAACAACTTGCATTTCTTAGGTTTTGCATTAATAATTCATCTCTTTTATCAGTTTACTCTATTTAGATAATTTCATTTAGACATATTTCTTCCATTCTTGCATATTTTTGAGTGGTGACATTATGTATTTTGGTCCATTTCTCTCCTTTTAGGTGAAAAACCTAGGTAGAAGTGTTAGAGAACCTTGGATATCAAAATCGGTGTCCATAGAGGGAAAACATAAGTAATAACATAGGCTATGTACCTTGGGGATAAATGTTTAGATATTAGGAAAAAGTACATATAGAAGTCGTACCTGTATTTAATTCTATTGATCCAGATAGGGATACTATTGAGCAAGTCTTTGAGTATGTCAAAGAATTCCATCAGAATTTGGTAGGTCTAATAGGAAATTAGAGTGATATAAAATAAGTTGCTACAAAATAACGAGTTTACTATATGAAGATAGAAGAGGAAGAAGCTAATTACCTTGTAGACCATTCTATTATCATGTATTTAATGGACCTAGCTATGGATTTTGTGAAATTCTTTGGTAAAAATTATACTGTTGATGCTTTGACTAAGGGCATGATAAAATAAATCAAGGGATACAAAAAGTAATTCCACCATGAAGAATAAGTGCCTAATACAAAAAGTAGTGATACAAAAGTAACTTCATCATGAAGCATGGGTTCCTATGACAAATAATTGAGAAATTGATAAATTAGACTAGATTTGACATAAATCCTATTAGGGACATTATAAGCTAGAACAATGCGGAAGCTAGAGAGCCCAGTGCTAGTTGACTAGAATTCCATAGACAAAATTCTACAATGGCATTCCTGCAAATATTTTTCACAATAGTGTAAAACTTAGATTTTAATGTAAATCAACTTGGTGTGTGGGGAAACAATCATGCAAGGGCCAAGGCTAAAAGGTTATAAGTTGAATCCACTGATGAACCATTGTATAAACAAGGAACATGGCCCTGAATTCCAAATGCAAAGAATAATCACCACCCAAAAGGGAAACCTATGGATACCTGCTAGGTGTCAAGCATGATCAAACCTCAAAGTGAGAACAAGAAGCCAAAGAAGGAAACAGAAAAAAGAGGGGGTCCTTGATGCCAGCGAGGCGGTGTGCAAAATGTACAATAGGGTGGAGGGCGATGCTGCAAAACTTTGGAGGTGAATCAAATAATTCTAATTATGAATTTTTTTTATAGGACATGTAGTGTAGGAAAATGTGTACAATTTTCACACTTAATTTGGGAATTAATAATATTAAAATGAAGAAAATTATGCCTTAATTTAGTGTTGTAATATGTATTTTATATATTCACATTAAGTTTAGGGCCCTATTAATTAAAGTTTACTTAATTGTTTATTGCTTATTGGTTTCTATATTCCATTGCATGTAATAATTTTTGCATCAATGTTTCATATCACACTCCATGATGCATCAATGTTTCATCCTGATGATGGATCACAAAGTGTGATCTGAAACATTGATACAAAAATTCTTATGCAATCAAATCCAAAAACCAATTAGCAATAATCAATATGGATTATGGAAAATTGATATCATTTACTTAATTGTGCCTTAATTTGGTGTTCTAAAGTGTACCTTTACAATTTCACACTTTTTAGGGATTCATTAATTGATTGAGGTCAATTTTCCTTAATTGGCCCCTTTAGTTCAAATCCAAGCCTAATTAATTTCAATTTCCAAAGAGGAAAACCCAACATTCATTAATGCCATAACATAACACTTATCATTGATCAATGTGTGTCCTAGGTAAGTGACCTAGGACCCATTCACCCATGGGCGAACGGGTACTCACTTATACCTAGGACCCTAATTTAAATTTTTTTTGGTGGTATTTTAATGATTTCAAATCCATATTCACATGTCAGCTTGTGTTATTTGAATTTTGGGAAATTAATGTTGCATACCTATAAATAAGAGGTCATTTCACCATGTTTCATCTAATATTTTAAGCTAGCAATTTTATGAGCAAGTGTGATCTAAGAAACATAGAGTTTACAAGAGAATTTCAAGAGCATTTCAAGGCATTCAAGAGAAATTTTATTGAAGAATTATTGCAGCAATCAAGAACCTATTGTCATGTCAAAGTCTTCTTGCATAATGCATGTTATTGGAACTAATATGTTGATGTAGTGTTCAAGATTCATTCAGGAATTCAAGCATTGTTTCAAATCAAGTTTCAAGGTCAAGATCCACATCTATTGAAGTCATTTCATTTTTGTTGTAGATCTACATTCCAAGGTTATTCAAGGGTTTGGTGAGTTGTGACATATACTCAATGTTCATTCATCATTCCTTTCATGTTTTGTTGTTTCATTTTGGTGAACTTGAGTTTGATCATTGTAATTTTCTAATTTTGGAGTCCATTTATACCCTAGATTTAGATCTTGCATTCATTTTCATTTTATTGCATTGAATTGAGTCTCATTTAGGGTTTCTTAACTTGAATTAACTTTGCAAATTTCATTTAGGGTTTTAGGATTGCATTTTTGCATCTCTTGAAATTTGAAAAAAATACAAAACATTTAGTCATTTTGCAAATCATTTACATAGAATTGCATTATCATTCACCTTCATTTGAAAATTAAATCAAAATTGCACTCAAATTATGTCTCCTATTTTTCATTTTCATTCAACTTTAATTTCATATAAAATTCAAACTGTAACTCATGGTTTCAAATCAAAATTTGAAAACCATTAGAATCAACTCAGAAATTTGCAATTTTTTTAAAAAAACCCTCACCTAGGACCCATTCGCCCCTAGGAAAATGAGTCCCTGATCAAGGTCATTTCCTAATTTTTTGGGCATACAAACATCTATTTCTGCATTCTACTTTATTTTTTTCAATTTACATAATTTTTGTTAAGTGGAATTGATCATATTTAGCTTTATTTGATAAATTTAGTGCATTGTGTGATTTCAAAATTGCATTTACAAGAAATCATTTTTAGGATTTTGCATAGAGTAATAAGAAAATTACCTTGTTTAGAATTTGAAAATTGCATTTATATATTTGCATTCTAGATCATTCCATTACATTTCAACCTCTTTTTCATTTTGGGTTTACATTAAGTTTTTGACACTTGTATGAGCTAAATTACAACTTGGTTTCCTATTAGCAATACTGTTGTGAGATGTAGTTCGAGACTCATGTCATCTTGTGATACACCATTCACCATGGATATTGGGTTCTCCAGCTCTTTCACTAATAGTGTTGATACTCAACAATCTATGGCTGATACTCAACCATCTATGGATCATAGCCTTCATGCCTCATTTCCAATGACTTCCCCACCTACAAAAAATGTGCATGATATTGGAACAATGGTTGCTAATGTCTCTTAAAATGTATGAAAGATGAGTGAAGAATTAAAAAGTTTGCAAGACTTTGTGAAAACAAAACCTATTTCCGCTAATTTCATTCCTCTCATAGGGGACATACAAACACTGCTTAACCATGAAGAAGGAATAAAATTCATATGTACCCTTTTCCATCATTAAAAACCATTTGCATCATCCTCAACTAGCTTCCAATACATCTCCTGCACAAGAGATTTAAAGAAAACACAAATTCTAACCACTTTACTACTACTAACACATCCTTCTTTGAAAAAGGAAAGGATTTTTAGTTAGAAGAGGAAAGTGATAACCAAACTATTATCAAACCAAAGAAGAAGAAGCCAAAAATGCATGCAAATAAAAAATATCAGTTACAAGAGATATTTGGCCAACTTGAATCCATTGATGAACTATTAAAGATATCTAAGAATGAGACGGCCTTTTACACTCTTTTACATTGGGGATTAATCACCTTACCACCTAAATGTGAAAATCTAATTGAAAAGAAAACTTATCAAAATAGACCACATATTGTGCCTACCATATATTCTTTGGACATCACACCGATAATTGTCATGTTTTAAAGAGAATATTGGAGAAATTTAGATCCCCTAGGGATCCATCTTGACTAAAAGCAACACCTTTTGCTCCTTGCCATGTAATAGTTGTAGGATCATAACATACTCACTATTACATGCTTAAATTTCATTACAAATCATTTTCTTTATTGAAAGGAGCTCATTCTCATCACCTATCTCAGCTCGAACTTGTCCTACACTTAGTGGGGGAAAGGGGTTAGATAGCCTTGTCCTAGTTTGACACTTCATGTTGTCCCTTTTGCTAGTTGTCCACCTCCCATATATACTAAACAAGATTGGGATATGGATAAACTGCTATAGGTTGTCTCACATGTGCCTTACTAGTATTTTACTTTGTTTTCTTTTTCATGTTCTTTATGTGATTGCATGTGCGTAATGTGATCTCCCCTATACTATTCTATTTGATGTATCTCTCTTTATGTGCATTCTTCTATTTGTATCTACATTCTTCTATATGTCATAAACACTTATAAATTTTTCATTTTTCTTGTGTTTTCCTTTCGAGGATGACCCAAGACATCAAGAAATTTAGGTCTCTTCCTTGTTGACCCAAAATATTTTCCTTTGTTTTCACTCTCTATGTGTCATTCTTCTTGTTTTACGAGTATTTAGGAAATGATGATTTTTTCGAGCTCTATAACAACATTGTAGGAAAGATATATTGACCTTGAATCCATGGATCCCTTTTGTGTTTTGGAATTTCATTTTGGGGGCAACCCTTTTTCATGATGAAACTTCATTTGGAAACACATGACTTGGTATAAGGCTTTCTGAGTAAGCTCTCATGACTTCTAGACTATTTTCTACTTTAAAGCAATTTTATCACAGCAATGGTGTAGCAATTCCTTTAAAATGGGGGCATACATTGGCCTTATTTTCAACACTCGTGTTTCATCGTGCTATTTTGTTTCTTCTTGTGATGCATCCTTTTCTTGGTCCAGTATCATTGGGTTTGATGTCCTCTGAGAGTGTGATATTTCTTAGCATATGACTTTCCTCTTAGTGGTGATGCTACCCATTGCATTCCCTAAGTTGTGAATCTTTTATTCTTTGACTTGTCCTCTCTTGGAGAAATTAGGCACGATGGTCCCTAAGAGGAGACCTTACATAAACTAAGAAAGATCCCTTTAAACAAAAACCTTTACCCACATCCTTGTTCATAACTGTTTAGCATAATACAACTTGTTAACCTTGTGAAGCTTGAACCCCTCCCTTCAAGGCCACCAAACATAACACACTTTTCTTGCGAGTAGAGCCTTCCCCTTGTTCATAGCTTGCTTAGCATAACACAACTTGTTAGGCCCTATGAAGCCCAAAGCCAAAGTTTTGTGGCACCCTATTGGAGTTATTAGAGGGATAGTTTTGGTATGGTTAGTACAGTAAGAGCCTATAGAGTTGACATGAATTTCTCACTAAGCCACTTCCTATTGGGGGCTCACCTAGTGGATAGCCTGAGGTTCCATTAGCCCAGAGTGAGCATGCACGTTGTTTGCATAGTGGACATCAAGTTCTACTTGCGGACATTCCCTAGATAAAAAGATGAGATGTGTTCCATGTATCACGTTGGACAGTCGAAGCTTGATCCACTTCCCTTTTCTTTTAGTTCTTTGATGTTGTATGATTTAGAATCTTTTTCATTGCTGCATACATATGTATCTCAAATGTCTACTTTAGTGTGAGTTTGACATGGGGTCATCCTCTCACTAAATTGGGGGCTAAATGTAGTGTAGGAAAAAGTATCCCTTTTTCACACTTAATTTGGGAATTAATAATATTAAAATAAACTAAATTATGCCTTAATTTAGTATTGTAATATGTATTCTACATATTTACATTAAGTTTAGAGCCCTATTAATTAGCATGGACTTAATTGTGCCTTAATTTGGTGTTGTAAAGTGTGCCTTTACACTTTCACATGTTGGCTTGTGTTATTTGAATCTCAAAAAATTAATGTTACATACCTATAAATAAGAGGTCATTTCACTATGTTTCATCTAAGATTTTCAAGCTAGCAATTTTATGAGCAATTGTGATCTAAAAAATCTAGAGTTTAGAAGAGCATTTCAAGGCATTCAAGAGCAGGTTTATTGAATAATTATTGTAGCAATCAAGATCCTATTGTCATGTCAAAGTCTTCTTGCATCATGCATGTTATTGGAGCTAATATGTTGATGTAGTGTTCAAGATCCATTCAAGCATTTTTTCAAATCAAGTTTCAAGACCAAGATCCACATCCATTAAAACCATTTCATGCTAGTTGCAGATCTATATTCCAAGATTATTCAAGGGTTTGGTGAGTTGTGACATAGACTTGCTCATTCATCATTCCTTTCATGTTCCATTGTTTCATTACAATGTTTAATTACCAAAATGGGGTTTGACCAAGGAAAACCCCCATTCACCATAAAAATACATTCTTCCCTCTTGATTTGTGTTTGCAGA
Organism: Sequoia sempervirens; assembly: GCA_007258455.2. Taxonomy (NCBI): domain Eukaryota; kingdom Viridiplantae; phylum Streptophyta; class Pinopsida; order Cupressales; family Cupressaceae; genus Sequoia; species Sequoia sempervirens. Next base: position 52,884 of record VDFB02143467.1, on the reverse strand, counting down.
TTAAGGTGGAAGATATCTTGAAGATTTCTTGAAGAGAAAATTGGAGAACTTGTCAAAGTTGTAAAAGTTTTCAAGAGAGTTGTCATCTCATATAAACTCAATTGCAAAATTTATTTCCAACTTTCTAAACCTGAAACCTGAGAAAATTGAAGGATTTAGATCTGTTGTAGAGGCTCCCAAAAGCTACAAAAAACCCTAAACTAGGACCTATTCACCCCTGGATGAATGAGTCCCAAATTATCTTTAGAAAACACTTTTGGTGACTGGTACACACCTTCTAACCTTTCTCAGATCTGTAATTTGATTTTTGATTCCATCAATATTGAGCTTAATCTATTAGATGCACTTTGTAGATTGAATTTTGGAGTTAGTTTTCTATTTTTAATCTTTCTCCCCAAAGTGTCATTTAATCAGGACCCCGTCCTTGTAGAAAAAGGAAATCAATAGATTCACACTTTGACTTGATTCACCTCAAGGTTGTTATTCATTTCATTGTGTGGATTTCATTTCCTAATGAAATAAAGGAAAATAGGTTTATCTATTATCATTTTGGTGAACCCCACATTTTTACCCCAAACCCTATTTTTTGTTGTTTCAGGACCATTAAGAAGGAAATAGGGGAAAGAAGGGACGAATAGGAAATGCAAGGATTTGATAAGGATCTAGATAAAGGCCCAAGTCTTACAAATCTAGATAAGGTTAAGAACCTTGCAATTTCATATCTTGCTCAATTTTGGATAGAGCTTCACTAGATTTGAAATATGGATACCAATTTGGCTTCTTTACAAAATGAGAATACGAGAAAATTCAAACACCTAGCCAACATTAAGATGTTTTGAAATTGGTTAATTGACTAAGAGATAAACAAAGGAAGACAACAACCAAAAGCATAAAAAGTCAACCATAAGCATAACAATCATGTAGTATGACCCAAATAAGATCTCTTAGATTGGTTATAACTTATGGGCCATAAGATGGACATAAAATGTCAACATGTTCATTTAGTAACCCTACTCCTATATCTCTTACTCTAGGTCTCTTTAGGTTACAATGATCTTTCATAAGCCCTATGTAGTTATTGTCTATGTTCATTTTAGTATTTGTATCATATTCTAGTGGTAGAATTTTGTTCATGTATATATGAAGATAGGCATATCATCACATGGAGTATAAATGAACTATTTCCCATATCCACATCCAATTTGAATGTACTTTTCATTTACTTTTATGTTTGGTTGCTTGTTTACTTTGGCATAGATGATTCATGTTCTCAATGTATAAATCCCAACATTTCAAACATAAAAAATTACAAATAAGCTAAGATGATAAAAAAATTAAAAGACGTCTTACAAATTATAAACTAAAGATGTGTAAGTTAAAATACACATTGTGTTTTTCAATCTACAAATTTCTTCATTAACATTCAATTACAGAATATTTGTTTTGCTAATGTATGGATCCCAACATTTTAAATAAAATAAATTATGAATAAGCAAAGAGAGTGTTATTCTTCCAAGCTTTTCATTTTAAGAATTT
>VDFB02143467.1:0-51248 GCA_007258455.2 Sequoia sempervirens | reverse complement strand
GGTAGAGGATAGAGGGTATAGGGGAGAGAGATAGGAGTGAATGAGTGAGAGAGAGGGATTTGAGAGAGGGAGATGGGGTAAGAAGGAGAGACAAGAGAGAGAGAGAGGGTAGAGGATAGTGGGTATAAGGGTTAAGGGTAGAGGGTAGAGGGGAGAGCGATAGAATTAGGGTTTAAGGGTTGAGGGTATAAGTGTTAAGGGTGGAGGTTAGATGGGAGAGAGATGGGAGTTGAGAGAGGGAGAGGGGGTAGGAGGGAGATACAAGAGAGAGAGTGATATGGTAGAGGGGAGAGAGAGAATAATGGTTAAGGGGATAAGGTAGAGGGGAGAGAGAGAATAATGTTTAAGGGGATAAGGTAGAGGGGAGAGAGATGGAATTAGGGTTGATGAGAGAGAGAGAGAGATAGAGGGTAGAGGATAGAGGATAGAGGGTATAAGGGTTAAGGGTTAAGGGTAGAGGGGAGAGAGATAGAATTAGGGTTTAAGGGTTTAAGGGTTGATGGTAGAGGGGAGAGAGATAGGAGTGAGTGAGTGAGAGAGAGGGAGTTGAGAGAGGGGTAGGAGGGAGGCGAGAGAAAGAAAGAAGAGAGGGAGAGAGGGCGAAGGACGAAGGCCGAAGGGAGGGAGGGAAGCGAGTGGGGAGAAAGAAGATAGGAGTAGAGGATAGAGGGTATAAGGGTTAAGGGTAGAGGGTAGAGGGAAGAGAGATAGAATTAGGGTTTAAGGGTTGAGTGTATAAGGGTTAAGGGTAGAGGGTAGAGGGGAGAGAGATAGGAGTGAGTGAGTGAGAGAGAGGGAGTTGAGAGAGGGAGAGGGGGTAGGAGGGAGAGACTCAAGAGAGAGGGAGGGAGGGAGTGGGAGAGAGATAGAGGGTAGAGGATAGAGGGTATAGGGGAGAGAGAGACGGAGGGAGTGGTATAGATATAGAGGGTATAAGGGTTAAGGGTAGAGGGTAGAGGGGAGAGAGATAGAATTAGGGTTTAAGAGTTGAGGGTATAAGGGTTAAGGGTAGAGGGTAGAGGGGAGAGGGATAGAATTAGGGTATAATGGTAGAGGGGAGAGAGATAGAATTATGGTATGTAGGGTATAGATAAAGAGAGAAAATAAATCTATTAAAAAACCAACTTTCTCATAACACGAGCACGTTTTGAAGTAGAGATATGACCGTTTTTAGCAAGAAATAACGTGCTCATGTTATAATGCGAGCACGTTTTGGCTTGCTCTAAAAATGGTAAAAAACTCAATATACCCATGATCTCAAGGCCCCAATTTTGCATATTCTCCTAGTTTTTCATGTGCTGTAACAAAAAGTTTCTTTTTTATGGTGTTGTGAAGTGTGCATGCATGTTTTTCACATTCCACCACCTTTTTCATGATCTTTCCACCACCTTTGCATGAAATAGCATAGTTTTCATGTTGAAAGGCATATAATATCAATTCAAGTTTTAATTCCAATGAAAACTAATATGCAATTGAAATTTGGAGGGGAACAAGCTTTTGAAAAAGTCAAATTGTTTAGAAGTTTGAAGAAAGATGATGCAAAGGCTACATAATTGGGTAGAACTCCTCCATTTGAAACTTTGGTTTTTTAGGTATGTGAAGTATTTACACATTTTATTTCATTATATTATGGCTTTCTTTCATTTTTGTTATTTTGTATATTCCATGTTGATCATTGTTTGTTTGTCATTATAGCCTTAGGTTGTTAATGCACATTTTAAATTACACAATTCTAATAGACACTTGCCAATTACATTTTTAAACCACATCTCTTTGAGGCATTTTGTTATTTAACAATTGATTTACCTTGTGTATTCTTCCACATTTTGTATACACATATATATGACATAAGTTTTAAGGAAGTAAAATAAAAAATCATTTCTCAATCCTTTATTATGGATGTGCACACCACTCTCTAAAGCTTTCATTGAGGTATTTTGTCAAATAGTTATACCAAGTAGTTGATTGCCTTGTCTATGCTACCAAATTTTCCATACATGTCTCTAAAAAATTGGAATGTAATCCTCCCACATTGATAGATCTTAGAAACTATTTTGGTTTTCATCTCTATTTCTAAATTTTCCTCATCACTTATGTTGTGATATATTTTAAATGTTTCCTTGATTAGTCTACCTACAAGGGATTCTAACCCTTCTCTCCACTATTACAAGTCTCTTTATTCAAGGCTAAGTTAGCAACATGGGGAAAGGTGCAGCCTATATTGCAATCATGGTTCAAAATGGAAACATGGAAAAAGCATTTGAATTGCTTGACAATATTTTTTTCATATAAATGTATGCAAAATTTGGTAGCATTGACAAGCTAGTGTGCTTGGAAATATAGTGAGCTCACTCACTAGCTTGCCAATGTAGTAGGGTTGAGATGGTGAGATGGTAGGAGCAGTGTATGCCTCATAGGTATGGGGTCTCACAATCACCATGAGACCTCATTTTTTATCAAGCATACGCTGCCCCTACCATCTCAACCCTACCGCATTGGTAGGATAGTGAGTATGCTAGCTTGCCAATGCTACCTTGAATGACATGTATTTCATTTATTTGAATGTATAAATTTTTTAGGAACTAATATTCATCTCATTACCCTACTATAGGTAAACTTATCTGCCATACCAAAGAAACAAAGAAGGAATAAACTAACAGACAAAGAGTATGAAACCTTCAAAGAAAAGGAGAGAGAATGGGTGGCGGAATATCGTGAAAAGAAGAAATTGGATATGATTGACAAAACAAGCCAATTGAAGAGGAACCTCAACCATTAAAACAAGAACAAGAATCGGTAGCACAAAGGGCATGAATGCAAAAAAGTCATGGTAGGACGTATTCAGATATCATAGTTGGAGACACTTTGTCTACCATAAGTGAATACAAAGGGACACCATTAAGCACTAGAAAATATGGAGGAACACCATCTACCGTAAGTGAATATGGAGGGACGCCATCTACCGCAAGTGAATATGGTTGGACACCATCCACCACATCTCAAGTTGAGAGTACATCATCACTCAGATTTGATGAAAAAGGTATGCCATCATCCCCACGTGAACCTTAAGGTATGTCTTCTACTCCACACTCGATCAAAGGTACGCAATCTTCCCCGCCTCAATTAAATATTGATGAAATTCCTAATGTTGAGATGTGTGTACCTAGGAGAACACCACCTATAATTTTGCTTAGAAAGCCAAATTATTTTATTAATATTGATGAGGATATTTTTCAACACATGGAAGGTAAGATTTCAGCACACGCTTGTAGAAGATATGCTGATAAGATTTAGAAATTCTTCTTTGAAAGGCTAAATGAGACCGCAATATGTCAACTATTTGTTGAAATGATGCAGGGTATAAAGTATAGAAACATCATGAAGACTCTTCGATTGAGAACATTGAATGTATCAAGTGAAAACACTATTGTGAAGAATCTAATGGATGCTTATGAGAGTGTGGCTAAGACCTCATGCTCAAAGGATAGTAATGTCGCCTGACATGTCATCACATCAACTTTGGAAAGTAGTCAAACAAAGAGAGCTTATCTCATTAGAAAGATGAGTGAACAAATGATTATTAGTAGAAAAAATTTATCAAAAGTCATTGAAAGGTAGCAAAGAATTGAGGCAACCGATTCAAATGAATTATGGGCATTCTCGAGGAGACTGCCACAAAAAGATAAAAAAATTGTTGAAGCATTGAGAAAACTAATTGAAGAGTATTGGAAGAATAACACAAGGCCATCTCTGAATCAAAGCGATGTGGTAAGAAGGAGAATCGATATTCAAAATCGTGAGCCACATCCAAAGCATTTTTTGGATATGACTCAAACCCAATTTTTTCATAAATTTCAAAAGGATTATCCTCAAATTAGTATTTGTCAAAGATTTTTTGAAATTCTTAAACCTTTTTATGTCAAGATAAATCACACATGCACTACTATTTGTTGTAGACTACATATTGAATTCTCTAACCATTATGATGTTTATTGTTCTATATGTTTATATTTTCATATTAACGATGTATGCAGGATTGTGGCATAGAAGCCCCACCAAAATCTTCAAGAGAGTTCTTATCAAAAAATTTATGTAAAATAGAGGATGGCCAAATATTCTATAGTACAACATTCTTTGATGGCTCATGTGAATGTTGTGGTAGCTTGCAGCGTATGCCAGTAGGTCAACATATGGAAAGCACAGATGAGGTGGAACAAAAACTAGTAGAGTTTGGGAAGTATAAAGTAGTGGCATATGCTACAAAAGATGGGTCTCAAGCAAAAAGGTGTGATTTGGTTATTCAGAAGATTCTAGTGTATTATTTTATGTCCATGTTTCATGAAAATATAGTGTATGAGTATGCAAGGCATACCCATGAAACATAGATTTTTGGGACCCTATGGACCATTCTTGCACTTCTAGGGTTTTTAACCTAAAAGGAGAGAAATAGGACCAAAAATGCTAATGATTCACTCAAATCAAGATGTATGCAATGTTACCTAGGCTATATGAAGTAAACTAAATGAAATTTACTAATCTAAATGACTAATAATGAATGCAAAACTAAGATTTTTGCCTTGTTTGAAAACACAATGTTGTTTGCAAAAAGGTTAAAATAATGAACAAAAATGCAATTTTTAACTAAATAGAAAGTTGCTTCTCAAAATACATGCACCTAGAAAGTTGTAGAGGACTAAAGAAAAATCTAAAAAGCTAATGAAATCTGAACATGGGCTGACTGGGACTCATTCGTCACCTTGGGCAAATCAGTCCTAGATCAAGACTTTTCTGCACAGAACCTATTTTCTGACAGCCACGGATCTGAAATTGCATCTGACTCAAATTTGCATCTTAGGATGGACTCATTATCCATGCATGGTGAATCATTCCTCTTTTTGATTTCTGCAATCTCAAAACTCAAATCTATACCTTGACACTTGCACAATAAATTCTAACGGAAACCTGATTCTGGATCTTGGAAAATTCCTACAAAATAACTTAAAATATTTTCTCTAATGGGGGGTTTTCCTTACTCAAACCCCTATATAGGTAATTAAACATTGGATAGAGAAAAATCTACATAAACCCTAGCCTTAGATGTGTTAAAGACTAGGAAAAGGTGAAATGTAAGAAGGGCCCTATCCTATTGCTCTAGAACAGGACATGCAAGAGTGATTGAAATGATGCAAGATGTCAACCCTTGAAACCTTACAACACATGAAACATGGGAATAAAATGACATGTAAATGCTAAAAAAACACAATGAAAACCTTAGTCTAAAGATAGAGTGAGAATGGAAGATGGAATCACTAGGAAACCAAGTCTTTAGGCATGATTTGGTGGCTAGTTGCACCTCTTCACCCTAGATTTCTTCATGATTCACCATAGAAATCCATCATCAACCCTTTGCAATTTTGGATCTTGACAAGAAAAGTGAGCTTCAAGACCTGCAAAAACCCTACTTTGCTACACTAAAACTTCAACATTTGCTAAAGAAACTTGTCGTGGGAGACTTGACATTTGAATTTGCTTTGTAAAAATGACTAAGAGATATGAAGAATGACTTAAAATGTGTATTTATAAGCATCAACACCTTATTTTCTTGTTAATTAGACCTAAGAGGTTGACATTCACCAAAAATAAAAGTTAAATTGATTAAATTCCTACTTAATTTTGAATTTTCCCTCAAAGGGGACTCATTCACCACCCTTGGAGAATGGGTCCCACCAAAGGGGACTCATTCACCCAAGGTGGAAAATGAGTCCCACTACTATTGTTTGAAGGTGGTTTTTTAGGGTATGATGTCATTAAATGTTGTTTATCGGGTTTTAAATGTGATTTCTCATGTGAAACGGACCTCTAGATCAAAATTAATAGGTCTAAGGGGCCTATAAATGTTGTTTTGAAGGAGAAATGATGTGAAGGGACTCAAAAGTGGGTTCAATTACACATGAAATTGTGTCTTTTCTCAAGAGGGTCCAATTTTTTATGACACATTTATCCCCCACTTTAGTTCCCATATGACAATGTGCATAGGTAAGCTAAAGGACTCTAAACGATGCACCTTAATACATAAGAGGATACATATTCAAAAAGATGGGAGAACAAAGCCCCCATTGTAGTTATCTACACAACCACAACATTAGGAGTTGCAGGACATTAGGAACTGCATCCTGCAACACACATTCATTAATTTCTCAAAAATATTTGTAACTCTTAGGAATCTAATTTGAGGGTAGATGTATGCCCCCCCTTGATTCTTCTTGCTTTACGAAGGTGGAATCAAGGTAGAAACCTAGCCACGTCAAACAAGAAACATCATATCATAGAAAAATTCTAAGTACCATGCCACATAACAATAGAAAAATGATGATGTCAGGTGCAGAATCATGATTCCAACACATCAAACACCGTCAAAAATGGATTACCCTAGTGCATGTTATGATGATTTTAAGGAGATACATTATAAAGCTTTTAAGAGACAACAACCCTATAGTAATGCATAAAAGTAAGAAGAGGTGAAAAGTGATTAAAGAAGGAGGAGAAAGTAATTTTTCACTGACTATTCATTTGACCTTCGTGTAGCTTGAAAGCGACGAGTAAGAGAAGAACATGTCAAATAGACAAGACTACACACCTTCGCGGTTGGATGATCTTCGTGAGTAGGTGGCATGCAATGATCTGTATCATGAGGTGAGTCAATTGTGTAACTTTCGCATTGTGATTTGATGGTATTTTAATTATTTTTATGCATGGATAGGTTAATTTAGGGTTCTTGGAAGAAAGTTTGCAAAGTGTCCCCTTTTTTTTGCAAAGTGTCCCATTTGTTCACAAAGTGTCTCGTTTCTTTGCAAAGTGTCCCTGTTTCTTTGTGAAATGTCCTAAAACAGTTCTAAAGTGTCTAGGGCCATTAGGGAAGCACACTAGATCAGCTTTAGCACACTTGCATGATGAAAATTATGAAAATTGAAAATATTAGATGAAATTTAGAGTATGTTGTGATGATTTTTATAGGTCCCCGCCCAATCGCAGCAATGGCTAGGGGAAAGACAATTGACATTTTTGAGAGATCATGCACCAACACTATCAGTGGCAGAGATAGAGCATTTATAGTTAGTGGGTAACTATTGGGCATATCTTATGCCACCCATGAGATACCATGATGCCATGTTGATGGCTCTGTGCAAGCGTTGGGATGCAGATACTTGTACCTTTCATCTTCCCATAGGAGAAATGACCATCACACTTGAGGACATACATTGCATTCTTTGAGTGCCTATTTGAGGAGTGCGAGTGTATTTCCAGGGGGATCAATCATTTCAGGAGAAGAAGAGAGATATGCAGTATTGTTTGGATGGACCTGTACATGATGAGAGGGTTAGAGCATGAATCGAGCTTCCCATGTTGTTGTATTCGTGAGCTCCAATGGTTAGATGGATTATGATGCACACAGTGGCACTAGTTCTCAATCTAGATGGATGAGCGGCACACTTGGATGGGGGATGGGTACACCTGATACGAGGGATGTACAAGTAGAGAATAGTCTATGCCTGGGGCCACTCATTCTAGCACACGTGTATTATGATCTTAGGTCAGTTTATATTTTGAGAGATCGACAGTATGGTCCATTGTACACTTCTACAGGTGTGGTGGCTTGAGCATATCACATGTACCAGGCATGTCGGATACCCTTGTACTATAGCAGCAAGATACCCATGAGCTTTCGGCTATCCTTTGTGATGGCTATGGCAGTATGGTGATTTACACTTTTGGAGGGTGAGATTCAACCGACTAGAGGAGGATGAGATCCTATGGAGGCCCTATCTACTCACTCAATAGTGGCCAAACCCCACCAGATAATTAAAACTCGGATGCAGATGGACATATATCTAGCAGGGAGGCATGACTACATCATATAACCATTCTATTATGCACAAGTCATGTGATAGTTTTGATAGGTGTAGACACCACTGAGGGCATACTCCTTCATTAGATGATCAGTGTGGAGTTCCTAGAGGCTAGGCGACACTATTTACCTAACAATAGATAGTGTATGGGAGAGTGATTTTGATGATTCAAATCATGACTAGCCACCAGTATCTAACGCTGATGATGTCGGTAGCACAAACAAGCACAAGGAGTGGTGGTCATATACATGACCAACTCCTATGTTCCCCATGGATTTTCCTCTATGTGATGTGTAGCTAGCAGCAAATGAATGTGATGAGCCAAAGGAGAGAGCAAAGGAGGTACAGTACAGGCCAACAAATATTTTTTATAGTTATTATCGATGAGGAGTACTAGTCTGAGGCCGATCCTAATTATGAGGACCAGGATGAAGGAGATGATCATGAGGAGGAGGAGGAGGAGGAGGATTATTACAAGGAGGATCCACCCCTGAGTGAGGGTGATGAGGTAGCTATTAATTATCGGTACAAGCATGGAGAGTCTTCACATACTTATAGGACTAGATCATGGGTAGTAGCTATAGTAGGCATTAGCACACATAGTTAGAGAGAGGCTAGCACATCCTCCATGCCACCCAGAGATGAGGAGGTTGACATTCCTCATGCATCTAGAGAAATAGGTGATGGCATTTGATTTGATGCATGTCCTTTAGTGATTTATGCTTTATTTGTGTATATATATCATGATTATGTGTTATTGATTGTGTACATGATCTATCTTGCAGGAGCAATGAGAGACTGGTGAGAGTTCTATCATCAGGCAGCCACAGAGATAGTGCCAACATCCCTTGAGGAGGATGAGATAGATCCTAACTATGTGCCCCTGCTGATCGTGGAGGAGCCAGAGTCACTCAAACCATTTGTGAGGCTACAGGTAGCATACAATAGTATGAGGAGGTGAATCCATCAGGCTAAGAGTGCACTACAATCAACATAGACCTCAACAAAGGTAGAGAGATTGTAGCTAGAGTTGGCACAGACACAAGTAGAGAGGGATCAGACGGTAGATGAGTGACATATAGTTGTTGGGCGAGTACAGGGTTTGGTGTATGCACTAAGACTCGATAGTTCACGATCATGGCACACATGACCGTCTCACGACATCCAAGGACTAGATCGCAAGTGCCAGATCCTGAGGGGTCTAGCTCTCACAAACCATTATGATGTTGTATATAATTCTGAGATGTATATAAAACTTTGATATATATATAGACATGCACCTTTGATATTATGATGATGTAACTCTTTGTATGTGAATGTTAAATGCAATTTGATTAATTAAATGACTTATTTCAAAAATTATTTAATTAATGGCTTCATGATTTAATAGGAATGGTGTGATCTAACATAAAAACATATTTCAATTTTAGCATAGATACAACATTGATAAATTAAAAAGAATATACTAAATTAAATAAACCAGTAAGGATTTAACTTAACACAATAGGAGGTTGAATCTAGTATGAAGCCTAAATCAATTATAAAATGAACTTAAATAATTACCTTAGTGTTCCAGACAAACAAGAAAAATTCAGCTGTCAAGAACAAAGCAATGTTTAAGTTATGACATCAAATAACTTTAAACAACACTGCTATACCACTCATACTATTCAAAGGAGTTTAGAGATAATACCAACACAGATGCGTGGCATAAATAGATTCTCTATGGGTTGTTCCATCAAGTTGTGTTAAGAGATAAGCACAAAACCCATAATTGGTATCAACTATGTAAGATCCCAACCAATTAGGGCTGAACTTATCTGTAATGCCCTGTCTTATAACCTAAGGAATGTTGCAATTGTGTATAAAAGTGAAATATTTTTTTTTAAAGTATTAATATTAAGTTAATTAGTTGCATACATTCACTAAGTTACACGAAGTTACACTACTTGAGTTTCCATAGACAACTTTAGTATTTAGCATTGCACATATTTAATAATCATAAACTTAAAAATAAACATTACATATCATTTGAATCCCATTCAAGATAGTATAAAGTAAAAATATGATTCTTACATTGCATTTGAAATAATATTACAATACTCATTCATCTGATGAGGTAGATCAATAATAGTTACAATTACATTTTACAAATGTTCACCTCATAAACAATTGAGGGATGTTTCAAATACAAGATTTACAATAATGCATTAAAGAAAGTACATCTATATCCAAGTACGAGCTCTCCATCCATGAAGCTCTTGTTGCCATGATCATAAACTGGGGATCCAACAGATTAAGGTGCACATTCCACCCAACCATGTGGTACCCGTAGATCCACCCCCTGTGCTAGGAGATAGTAATATGGTTACCTAGACATAACCTATTAACCCTAGACACAAGTACATAACTGACTAATGGTTACATTGCTTCCAAGTTTAAGACAATCAAATGTGCTAAGTACATAGGGTTAACTGTTATTTTAGGTGGAGTGTCATCACAATATTGCAAAGGTTACCCTGGCAACCTCTTACGAAACCCGGCCCCATTTGCAAGCTATTGTGGAATTGAATATCTTTTAAGGTAACAAGATATCAATTTTCCATTCCAGGCCTTCTCAACTTATACTCAAGACTATACTAGTGCAAGAGTCCATAATTGAGGCATAATCATCTTGTTAAGGATTTTAATTCTAACTACTGTGTTGTTTAGTTATCACTCAATTACTAACTCTTTGTAAGTTACCCTGACACCACTTTGTGTGTCGGCCCTTACACAGAGCCACTCCCCTAAACATAACAAAGGAATTCTAAGTTTCCCTAACTAAGGTAGTCAAGGTGTACAAACATACAACATGTAACTCTACACTTTTCATATCGAACATCAAGTCTATGTTCACAAGCTCAGGTGTCTAAGCACCATACAAAACCACGTACACAACCTTAGCCAACACAAGAATTCAATTTGAAGAATCACAATTCCCACGTTTTACAATTTGTCTGGAAGACTTGTACATCTAAGACATTCCCAATTTTCCCAATAAAGAAACAAGATTAAAAACAAATTAAAAAAAAAATAAGAGTCTACATTAGGATATACTAAATCCAGTCAATCAAAATATAATGTACAAAATTAGTCTTCTAGGGTTTAATTTATCTTCCATTCAATACGAAAATGAAATCTATACTTTGCTCAATAACATAATCACACATTAAAATGTGATCTTTATAACCTCAAGAATATTAATTTAATTTAAAAATAATTTATCATAATAAATTAATTATTAATATTTCATTTATGCCTCAATTATATTTCCAAATTTTCTCAACCTTAAATAAATATATATATAATTATAAATATTATATATATATAATATTATTAATATACATTATACATAGCATATATATATATATATATATAATAAATATAAAATATATATCTTTTAGTGCTAATAAAAAAACAAATTAAAATTACGAATTAAATTTCTGCATGAAAATATATATATAATTTTTAAAAATTTGGAAGGTTAGGGCTAAGCCCCGCGCACTGTGGGTAGGGTTGCCTTCGCAGCCCGCCCCACAGGCTCGGTCGCGGAGGCTAAGCCGAGCGCTGCCCACGAGGGCGGCGCTGGGCTCGGCCCTCGCTGTCGTGCCCCTACGAGAATGGCTGCGGGTGGCCCCGCCATGGGCGCTGGCTCACATAGAACATTTAATATATTTTCAACTATTAAAACATACACAAATTTTTATAAATTAATAATTGACGGCAATAATAAAATCACATACGGCGATATCCAAGTTCGCTCAATACTACAAATTTTCAATATACACAATCATTAATATATATACATTTGTATATGTATATGTATATATAATTCCAATACATATACATATATAAATATATATAATTGACAAATAACAATAAAATTTACAGTAACTGTACAATTATTTTCAACAAAGTTTTCAATAGGTATTTGGAAAAAGTTTCAAATCTGAACAATTTTATTCCCAAAATAATAAATACATTAACTGAGATTTTTATTACAAATCCCCAAATTGATCACTAATTTTTAATAGAGGATTTTAACATTAAACCCTTCTAAGATTTTATCAATTTTCTTCTATAGATTTCTACTGTTAAAATAAATCTCTATTTTTTGCTCTTTGATTTCTCTATAATTCTTTGCTTTCACAATTTTCACAGAGAGGAAATTAATTTCTTTTACAGAATTATTTTCTAAATTCTCTGAGAAGAAATACAGCTTTCTTAAAACAAACATTTACTCAGGCAATCTTTTCTAAAGAAAATAATTAAATTACAAGAAAAGTACCTATTTCCCCGTAGCTTGAAAACTGCCTGTAGAAGAAAGCCTTTGTTGCCTGTTGCGTACAATCCTCCAAAGCTTCTCCAGCAAACCCAAATCCAAAGGAAGCTAAAACCAAACACAAAGATCTTCCAACCAATGGGATCTTCCAGAAATATACAACATACAGAGGAAATCACAATTTCTTAAAAATAATTTCAACAGCCAACTATTCTTTCAATTCTCATGAAGAAAAATATAAACTTCTATGTTTTCCCAAATCCAAAATAACCTCCGAGAAATTCCTCAACCAAAAAGAATAAATTTAACTAGCACACATGTCAAGAAGAAGAAAATATCTTCAACAACTTCCCAGCGATCTTTCCTTTCAAGATTTGCATGCCTTTAATTTATTTTCAATTTCCAATTTTCAAAAAAAAAAATACAAATTTATTTACAATTTAAAAATGCCATTTCCCAAATAACAAATAATTAAAAAATAAATCTATTCACACACATTTAAAACAATTTTAATTTAATCAATTAATTTATTTAATTAAATGAATTTAATCTTAATGATCAAATTATTTAACCAAACAAACTAATTAATTAATTAAATACAATGTAAAACTTATTTCTTTAACATTTAAAAATTAATTTAAATAACAGTATATTAAAGAATAATAAACTATCATTAAAATTGACAAGATTTTCCTATCAAGGCAATTTAATCCAATCAGGAAAAGACAAGACAACCAAAGAGTCCAAACTAAACTAACGATGTACTGAGACTGGGTTTAAGACTAGACTAGGATGAACCATGTTACTACCTCCCAATCAACATATCCGTTGAGTCTTCCTGCTAAATATGCTGAGGCCATTGAAAAAATTCAAAAAAGGTTTCTTTGGTCTAGAGTGGAGGACAAGAAGAGAATGCCACTTGTTGGATGGGATCTGGTTTGTAGACCCAAATCGAGGGGGGGCTTAGGCTTAAGGAAAATTAAAGTTTTGAATCTGTCCCTTCTTGCTAAACAGCTTTGGAGAACTCTCACTTTGAATGGTGAATGGCGTGATACATTAAAAATCAAATATTTTAATAGCTGTGAGTCTTTTAATAAGGTTATAAATTCTTCCTTTTTACCTCGTAGGTCTATTTGCTGGAATGATATGAGTAGAGGTAGAAAGTTGTTGGAAATAGGAATTGGTTGGCTGATTGGAAAAGGAAATTGTGTGAGGTTTTGGGAAGACAGATGGCTTTTTAAAGATCCTCTGATCAGAATTGAGAAATTTAGTAAGTGGATGAATGATTGTAAAAGGGAATTTGGTGTCTTGGTTAAAGATTACTGGAGAAACGGGGGCTGGGTTGATCTGAAGACCATTAGTCCGAATCTTAGCCTTGTTTAGTCGGCCTTCAGGGCCTTAAGACTAGTACTACACCAGGTAGAGTATATTGTTGTATGGTTAGACAACCCATCTGGTATTTTCTCGGTTTCTTCTGCCACGTCTATGCTGGTTAGTCCGGTGGAGCCTCCACCCTTCTAGGCTAAGGCTTGGATTAATCACTTGACTCCTAAAATAAATATTTTCTACTGGATTATGCTACAGAATAAAATTCTCACTTTGGAAAATCTTGGAAAAAGAGGAATTCAATTACCAAACAGGTGTTATATGTGCTGGAATGATGCTGAGACTGTTAATCATCTTTTTCTTCATTGCCCTTTTATTTTGAATATCTGGGGTAAAATTTTTGTGCTTCTTGATGTGGTCTAGGTTTCCCCTGTTTCTGTTGAAGATTTCTTCATACAATGGAAAGCTCCTTCAAAAAATCCTTTTGTGTGAAAGCTATGGTCTTTTGTTCTACCTTTTGTGTCTTGGAATATTTGGAAGGAAAGGAACAATAGAGTGTTTAGGGATAAAGAGATGTTGGAAGGGGACTTGCATGCTATGATCATAAGTGCTATAAAGGAAATTTTATCTTTAATTCCAAGAAAAATGGTTGAGAAAGCTAATTTGTCTCCTTTTGATTTTGCCATAGCTGAAAAGTGGAATTCAAAATTAGTTGGGGTAAATGTCCTCAAACCTGTTGTTTGCGGGAGAGAGAATGCAAGTTGGTTGTTGCTGCCTTTGGGTTGGGTGAAAGCCAATTTTCATGGTGCGGCTAAAGGCAACCCTAGGAAAGCTGGTAGTGGATGTGTTTTAAGGGATAACTCGGGGGATTTTATTGTGGCTTTTGCTATGGACATCAGCACCCAAACTAATCATGTTGTGGAAGCTATTGGGGCTTATCATGCGGTTAGTTTAGCTTTCAAGATGAACACGAAATGTCTTTGGTTGGAGGGTGAATCAATGAATATAATAAATTGCATTTTAGGGCTTACCCCTCCCTCGTGGACCATCAAAAATTGGATTGATGATACTAAATTCTTATTGAGTAAATTTGATAAAGTGAAAGTGTCCCATGCCTATAGAGAAGCCAATAAGGTGGCTGATTACTTCGCCAATGAAGGGGTCAAGAAGGGTGGGGAAAACATGTGGAGGAAGAATGACTACCTCCATCCTAATATGAAAGCGCTAATTTATTATGATTCAGTGCATGGAAGAGAAGTTTTTCTTCATCATGATGAAGCGGATAAATATTAGGTACATCGATTTCATTAGATTTGATGGGACCGACATCATTTTCCTTTTCAAGAAGAGTCTTCGGCATGCTTTCTGGGTGTTTAATAAAATATGCCTAATCGGGACCTAGAGCAATAGTAGGGTATTGTTTAACAGAGCTCTGAAAATGGGAGGAGAAAGAAAATGTGTGGAGCCGAGCAGCTTTAAGGGGCATAAAAAGAATGACAAAGCTTGGGAAAGAATTGAGAAGGGAGGCTTAGTCCCGTATTTGGAAAAGCTCCATGGTACTAACGAGGGGATGCTGGACTATTTTGTAAAAAACTGGAAAAATGGAGAGATTGTGTTGTTTGGCAGGAATGTTAAGCTGAATGAGGATTTAATCGATGAGATAACTGGTCTTTCAACAGAGGGTGTGAAATTTTATCGGGACCATCGGTTCTCTGATGAAGCGGTCATTAAATTTCCTAAAAAAGACAAGGAGAAAGCTAAGTTGGTTAAGGTCGCCAATAGCTACTTTGATGTGGAGTCCATCAAATCCATATGGAGAAAAGTTTTAAGAGTTATTATGGAGTATATTACGATTGACGGGCGCTTCACCAGAGTGTATGGTTACCACTTTGTTATTCTGAACCACTTCCATCACAAGGTTCGTATCTCTCTGCCTTTTTACTTATTTTCTTCTTTGAAGAATTGCCTTGATGAAGTTGAAAGAAACCCTAGGAGGAATGCTATTATTCACCCTGGTCTTGTCAGGCTCATATTTGAGCATTATCAAAATTTACCTGCTTTGCCTAAGACTATTGATCTTGGAGATTTGGATGATGAGGCTACAGAAAGTAGTAGGGAGATCGACCCCCGGACCCCCCTGCTTGTACCCCTGATGGTCCTAATACCTATACTCCCCAGTCCTGGTCTTGTCGAAAGGCCCTTAAGGATTGTGCTCTGTCGTCTTGTCCTAAGTTGCAGCCTTTGCTTGAGTGCCCTAGCTCGAGTTTTGCTTTGCCGCCCTGTCTTAATCCCCAGTCGTCTCCCGGCTGTCCTACTCCGGGTTTGGTCTCTGGTCTTAAAGGTACCTCTGTTATGAAACTTGTCTCGTATTCTGGAAATTCCATGGAAATTCTTTCTAATAAACCTATGGTTAGTAAGGAGTCGGTTCCTAGTGCCCCTACATCTGGAAGATTTGGGAATACCCCTTATGATTCCCCTAATCAGGATGAAATTAATTCGGCCTTGAATAAGCTCAAACCTGAGGACATTATGGGTGTGGTGGAGAAAAGTACGGATGGCCTTTTCACTATTCTCAAGTGGACCCAGAAGGAAGTCTATGGTTTGAAAGGCCGTAATATAGACCTAAGCAACAGGGTCATGGATTTGGAGCAGAAGATGAGCTGGAGTCGTAAAGAGAATGAAGGACAGGAAACCCCCTTACCAAGGAAAAGACAGCTTTCGCAGGAGGAAAGATTGACTAGTATCGAGTGCAATATGTCCAAGATAGGCCAAAATATTAGGGCCACAGTGGCGAACAATCACAAAATTGCCAGGCATAACACCATCATCATCAATGCTATGGTGGAAAAGCTCAAAAAAAATCAAAAGGGTTCACTGGTTGTGGATTTGGATGTAGACAGAGGTGGCTGCAGATCTATTGGTGAAGGGATTTCAACTCGTACCCAGGCTAACACTAAGAGGAAGACTCTGACTTTGTCACATACGGCTCAAATCCTCAAGTAGGGGTTACAGGATATGAAGGATGTTGAAATGGAGGCTGAGGAGTTGTTGAACACCTTGGAGTAGTGCAGTCATTGTTGTTTCTGGTTTTTTTGGGCAGTCCTTTTTTGGACCCTGTTGTCTTTTTTGCTATTGTTTCCTTTGTGGGACAGTTGTATGTTCATTTGGACTTATTTTGTTTTCTTTTGTTGTTTAAACTCTACGATTTTAGGTCCTTGTAAAACCTATTTTTTCCTTTTCAAAAACATATACATTGAGTCTTGACACACTCAGACCTGAGTAACCAGGTGGAGTCAGTGTCATGTACCTGCAATCCTGCAACCAAACAAATAACATGCATATACATATAATCCATGATACAGGCACACCGTGGGGAGAAAATCATGGACATCACAGGGCACTCGCAAGTGAGTGATGCAATTCCGTTCTCCACACCAATACATGTCACATCAGACTCACAAATTAAATAACAGTTAGTCCATCATAAACATATACATAGCAATAACATCTGAAGGGAAACATCTACACTATATCAAAGCATGTCAGAAATCAATCATCATACAATGTATCATCATATCACAAAGTGAATCCACTGTCGCTCAAAATCAACGATCAAAATATCCAAACCAAAGTACCAAAGTCTAACAGTGTGAAAACATGCAACAGAAAACATAAGCATAAATGGAGGGGTACTACATTATCTTTGTCTGTGTTGTCAGCACTAGCAGTTCTTTGATTTTCAATAAGAACAAAATTGCCCTTAGAAAATGATCGAGGAATAACATGGACATGTTATGTTTGCATTGTAATTTTTTAATATGAGCTTGGAGATGTTCGAGAGAATTAATACACTATTCCTCAAGCATCTCAAATTGATGTAATCATTGTTCTTTATAAGTTTCAATGTCAAAAAGATCTTGGAGAGCAACTCGTAAAGTAGGAATTTCTAACTCCAAGGGCATGATCACATCAGTACCATAAACAAGGCTATAATGGGTATTTCCTATGGATGATCGAACATTAGTTCCATAAGCCCAAAGTGTGTAAGATATTTGCATATGCCAGTCTTTATGATTATTGCTAATAGTTTTCTTAAGGATTTGTTCAAGAATTTTATTAGTATTTCCAGCTTGTCCATTGGATTGCAAATAATACGATGTAGAGAAATGATGTTGAATATTAAATTTTTCAAGAAATTTTTGAACTTCGCTATTCTTAAATGGTGTTCCATTGTCTGAAACAAGTGTGGAAGGAAGTCCAGAGTGAAGAATTATGTATTCCAATATGAAATGACAAATTACTTCAGCAGTTTTTGAATGAATGAGGATAGCTTCTACCCATTTTGTGAAATAATCAGTTGCAGTTATAATAAATGTATGTCCAGCAAAAGAAGGAGGTGAAATTTTTCCAATAAGACTAACCCCCATACTAAAAACAGCCAAATGGGAACATTGGCACAGAGCTCAGTAGTAAGAGCATCAATCAAAGTGCTATGTTCTTTGCATTTGTGGCATCGTTTAACATAGGTGAAACAATCCTTTTCCATATGTCTCCAAATATAACTCATATGAATAAGTTTTTGCACTAATGAATGACCTCCAAAATGACCTCCACAGGCACTAACATGAGCTTGTTAGAGTGCTAAAGGGATTTCAAGATCTATAAGACAACGTAATAGGAGACCATTGAAAGATCTTCGATATAATGCATCTGCAAGGATCACAAATTTAGTTGTGAGTTTATGTAAGTGCTTTCGAGTATTTTTTGTCGTAGGTTTGGGAATGGTGCCATATTTTAATTAGTTGTATATTGTATCATACCATTCACACGAAGTTGCTTAAGTTATCACCAAAATGTCTTCTAATGCAGTATCGATTGAAGGTTTCATAATGGGGTGAATAATGAATGTGAAATTTGTAGAAGGATCATGTGGGGATATGAGAGAAGTTGCACTCGCCATTGCATCCGCATGTCAGTTGTCTTTGTGTGGGATGTTATCAATGGTGAATGAATCAAATTTTTCTAATAGTTTCATCATAAGATCCTTGTATTTTAATAATTTTTCATGTTTAGTTTGATATGTACCATTGATTTGTTTGATGACTAATTATGAATCACCCAAGATCTTAATATGTTTAGCATGAAGAGATAGAGAAGCTTGCAAACCTGCAATCAATGCCTCATACTCAACTATATTATTTTTGCATAGGAAATTTAAATGGTAAGATAAAGGAATAGGTTTGTTGTCGGGTGGAATTAGTACCACTCCAACACTGGAACCTATTCGACACTTAGATCCATCAAAAAATAATTCTCATGGTTTAATATCAGTGGTTAAGACATGATCATTAGGAAAGGAATCATTAGTAGGTAAAGCAAAGGGAGAAGGAGCATCAGCTAAGTGATCGGTTAAGGCTTGACCTTTGATTGCTTTTCGTGAAACAAATGTAAGATCAAACTCAATTAACAACATCACCCACTTAGCTAAGTGTCCTAAAAGATCGGTTTTGTTGAAAAGATATCTAAGAGGATCAAATTTTGTGACAACTTGTACTTCAGCATTTAGTAAACAATGTCACAACTTACTAGTAGTGAATACAAGAGCCAAACATTGTTTTCAATTGGTGAATATCATGTTTCATAATAAATTAAGGTGAGGCTAATGTAATAAACAGGGTGTTCTTTACCATGATCGTCGTGTTGAGCCAACAATGCTACAAGAGCATGGGTAGATACGAAGATGTACAAGATAAACAGTCGATGTTGCATGGTAGGTTGTAAAATAGGTGGAGTGGCTAAATATTCCTTTAGACTCTCAAAAGCCTATTTACAATACTCATCCCAATAAAAAGGGACACCCTTTTTAAGGAGATGTGTGAAAGGTAATGTGCAATCGGCTAATGATGCAATGAAATGACAAATAGCTTGAATTTGACCTTGTAATGTGCACAATTGAGAAATATTCTAAGGAGGTGACATGTTAATGATTGCATCAATTTTCTTTGTGTCCACCTCAATTCCTCTGTGAGATATGACAAACCCTAGAATTTTACCACTATCTAAGCCAAAGACACATTTTTTTGGATTTAATCGCACATTGTATCATTTTATGCATTCAAATATTTTACGAAGGACATTCACATTGTCTTGTCATGTTAATGATTTAGCAAGGATATCATCGACATAGTATTCTAAAATTTTGTGAATATAATCATCAAATATTAATGTCATTTCCCATTGATAAGTTGTGATGCAATTCTTTAAACCGAAGGGCATCACAACCCAACAAAATGTTCCCCAAATAGTTGTAAAGGCGGTTTTGTATTGATCTTGAGGATTAATAAGGATTTGATTATAACCATAAAATCTATCCATGAATGACAACAAAGCATGTCCAGCAGTTGAATCCATGATCATGTCTATATTAGGAAGCAAAAAATCATCTTTTAAAGAGGCTTTATTCAAGTCTTGAAAATTTGTGCATATCCTAATATGATTATTAGGTTTTGCAAATATGACAATGTTTGAAATCCAAGGGGAATAATCAATAGGTTTAATAAAGCCTACATTAAGAAGTTTCTCTAGTTCCTCTTTAACACGCAAGGCTATGTTAGGGTGCATTTTGCAGATCTTTTGATGGATGGGTTTAGCATTTGCAGCAAGGAAAATGTTATGCATCATAATTTTTGGGTCAATTCCTGGCATATTAGAGTATTTCCAATCAAAAATTTTAAGAAAATCATGAATTAAAGTGGTCGTATCTTCTTGTTCTTCATCATCAAGGCACTTCCCAATTTTAATAAATTTAGATCTTTATTATGAATTTCCATAAGCACATCAATTGTATCTCCTAAAGGGAGAGCATTGGATTTAGGACTTTCAGATTCAAAGAAGTCTTCAGTGAGATCACTTGCTTCTTGCTCAGTAACATTCAAAGCATTGGAAATGTGTTTCATGTAAGCAAGCGAGGATGGGGTATCATAACCAGCAAACATTTGTTTCAAAGCCTCATCCCTATCAACATACATCCATGAAGGAGGTAAGGTTATATCAAGAAAATCAAGATGTCTTATTGTGATTTTTTGTTGTGGGTGACATGTTATAACATTAATGTTTAAAGATGGTCATTGAGTAACATTGGCTATTTTAGAAAAAGAATATCCCAATTCAATTTTTTTCTTGTGTATTAGGTTCAATAGGGAAACAGATACCTTGTTCATGTTTTCCACACCCTTTTCTAGTATATCCTAATTGTTTTACGCATCTATAACCTTTCCCATAAATTCTTTCCATTTTGTGTGGGGTAGGCAGGGATTGATAATCTATCTCATTAAAATTTGTTGTGTATGTTGCATTTTCATCCATATTATAAGAGATAGATGTTTGAGATGATTGTTCAAAATTTTAAGTGGACATAATTGTTGGTTGTTCATATTTCTCATCTTTCTTTTGTGTAAGTATGTATTCACCCATAAACAAGGGTGTGAATTCTAAGGATCCCCAATCATCAACAAATAATTTAGAGACCGATTTTGTATTGTTGTGTTCAATTTCAAGAGGGTCAATGTTAGAAATTGGAATCAATGTTTTCAAAGGACTTGTAACCCCTTTTTCAACTTGCAAGCAACTTTCAAGCTCAGGGTCTATTTCAATTTGATATATACGATTGTTATAAACACACCTCATGATACGGTGAAGGGTGGAAGGAACTACATTCATCTCATGAATCCATGGGTGGCCAAAAAGAAGATTATATGAAAGATCATAAGGCATGACATGGATAGGAGTCTACAAAGTAACCACCCCAACCATAATAGGTAAAGTAATTATCCCAAGCGGTTACTTTTTTGTATTATCAAATCCTCGAATAGAAATGGAATCAGGTATTATTTGTGATCTATCAACTTTTAATCAATCGAGGAGACTCACACTACACACATTAAGGGTAGAACCATTATCTATGAGAGTGTTTTTGATACTTGTGTGATGGAATTGAGTAATGATGGGTAAGTGCACAAAGTTGAGTCCACGAAACGTGGAAGTTTTTGCCTTAGGCAAAAAAATGAATTCGGCTTGCAAAAAATGGGATCTCGCTTTTTAATAAACGGGATCCCGTTTTTAAAAAGCGGGATCTCGCTTTTAGAAAACGGGATCCCGTTTAGCTTCGGGATCCCGAACCTAAGTTTAAAAAACGGGATCCCGTTTTTGGAAACGGGATCTCGAAATTCCATTTTGAAAATTTTCAAACGGGATCCTTTTTGAAAATTTTCCAAAATGGAAATTTCCAAAGATGGAAAGTTTTTAAACGGATCCCATTTTAAAAATTTCTGAAAATGGAAACTTCCAATTTTTGAAAAAATTTCATTCGAAAGTTTTCAAAACGGATCCCGCTTTGAAAACTTTCCATTTTTGGAAATTTTCGCTTTTGAAGAATTTCAAAACGGGATCCCGTTTCATAGAACCATAAAAAATGGTGTTTTAATGAAACGGGATCCCGTTTTTTAATGAAACGGGATCCCATTTTTTATATTGTGAATTTTTGAGCGGATTTTTTGGCTTGTTTTTTGGTTCGGGAAATGGCTTGGGGACCCGAACCTAAGCTTTGGACCTAGTTTGACCTGCAACTTGAAGGTCTTGTTAATGTCACAAGAAAATAATGACTTTGGACATATGTTTGAAGACCTATTTTGCAGAATTTTTTTACGAAATTAAAACCCATTATAGATGAGACAATGCAGATTCCAAATATGTAATTTTTTAATAATTTGATTATTTTTTCTATTTTTCAATTAATTTCTAATGAAACTAGTCCATAAACTTGAATTATTAGGTTTTCTTAGTATTTTAATAACTTTTGATCAACATAACATTTTGACGAACAGATTGCACAAGAGCAAACTTCAGACAATTCTTTTCAATTTAAAAAAAAAATTCAAAAAATGATAAGTTTAGGTCATCTTATGTGTGTCGTATTACAGATTTTTCAAAATGACAAATATGCCTAATAAATATTTAATAAAAAATATTCAATAAAAAATTATAAAAAATATTAAAAGCAAGCTTTAGTTAGTCACAAATCTTTTCCCAAAAGGATTTAGAAAAATATGATAATTTAGGTCAAAATATGGATGTAATACGTGCATGGTATGGTATAAAAAGTGACTTTTAAAGTGGTTTTAGAAAACACCTATTGAAACTCAATTTTTACAATCTGGGTATTGAAATAAATTACATATTTGGAAACTAGACTCTGAGTACTACATTTTATGATCAGTGACTTTTTTGAAGATTTCATCTCTAAGTGCTTCAAATTTTAAGGTCAAATGTGTCAAATTCTGAAAATCAGGGAAAACACTTCCACTTTTTGGCCAAAAAGTGGACTCAACTTCTTGCACACACCCTTATCATAAAGGCATCATGTTGTTTTCATAACTCCAAAGGAGGGAGCTCATGTTGATGAAAAGTAATATCGAGACTATGTTTTTGGACAAGAGTTGCAAAATCATTTGGAGTGGTTCCAGGAGGAATTGTGAGTTGTTTTAAAGCATTTTGAAGAATGGTGTTGTAAGTTGGTGAAGTTTGAAATAAATCCCAAAGAGAAATTTTGGCAGCAGTATTCTTTAATTGTTCAACAAGATCAAACTCCTTTGTAGGTGGGTTATAACGAGGAGCACTAGGTGGATTAGGTAAAGGTAATGATGGTGGAGTTGGTTGTGGTGGTTGTGGGTTATTTCATGTGTTATATGTATGAGAAAAAGTATCATCACTAGATTGATGTGATAAATTAGTGTTAGGTGGGTATAAAGTGTAGTGTGGTTGATTAGAGGGATGAAGTGGATGTGAGGATGGGTAAAGGATACATTTTGTTTGAATTACATTAATGTCCTTGATTTTAGAGGTGTCACAAAAAACCATAGCGAATGAGTTGGATGAGATGAAGTCTTGAAGAGATTCATCTAGCAAATGCAAATCATCACTACTAAAAGGTGTGAAAGGTAAATGTGTCGTCAACTCATGTTCAAGAAAAGCATTAGAGGGATGAATGTTTGTTATACCAAATTGGTTACCACAAACCTGAGTGGATGACTTATGCGAGATGAAATCTTGGTGGGCTTCATCTAAAAAATCAAAGTCATCACAATCAAAAGGTTTGAGGGGGGATTTATCATTAAGGGTGGTAGGTTTCTCATGACAAGCATTAGAGGATGAAGTGAGTGAGAGGACACCCTTAAGGCTTCATCTCACTCATCGACATCATCACTACTAAGTGGCTTGGATGAGATGTTGTTTCAAATTTGAATCATGTGTTTAATTAGATCATTTGATGTGTTGGGTGATTGGCTTTGGATATTTGCTATAGTTTCATCAATGTAAGCTTATATGAAAGGACTATGAAATATGACTGAAAATGGAACTTGTAAAATTCTATGACTATCCATAAATGCCATGAAAAGAAATGAACTTTATGCTAAGAAAATAGAAAGAACTGAATGGAAACAGAAATGTAATGACATAAAACAGAAAGATGCAATGCAGGAAATTAAAATCTGGAAATGCTAATGAAAAACTGCAAAGGGACTGATTCACCCTAGGTGACAAATGAGTCTCAGGAGATGAATTTTTAATGTTTTTCTTTCTTTTTTTTTCTATAAAATTTCAACTCTATAAAATGAAAATACATAATGCAAATGCAAATGCAAAGATGTGGAATAATGCAATGATGTAAAGTAAAGAATGCTTTCACTAATGCAATGTTTTTAAGAATCCTAAAACAATGCAAGAGCATGAAATAATGAACACCTAAGATGCAATTAGAAATGTAAATCAAAATTATATGATGCTCAAAATTTGGGTTCAGAAAAATGAAATATATATTTTTGGGACCCTATGGACTACTCTTGCACTTCTAGGGTTTTTCACTTAAAAGGAGAAAGATAGGGGCAAAAATGCTAATGATTCACTCAAATCAAGATGTATGCAATGTTATATAGGCTAGATGAAGTAAACTAAATGCAATTGACTAACCTAAATCACTGAGAATGAATGCAAAACTCAGATTTATGCCTTTTTTGAAAACACAATGTTGTTTGCAAAAAGGTTAAAATAATGAACAAAAACGCAATTTTTAACCAAACAGAGGCTTCTTCTCAAAACATGTGCACTTGGAAAGTTGTAGAGGACTGAAGAACAATCTAAAAAAGCTAATGAAATCTGAACTTGGGTTAATTGGGACTCATTTGCCACCTTGGGCGAATCAGTCCCAGATTAGGACTTTTCTGCACATAACCCTTTTTTTTCTAACAGTTGAAGATCTGAAATTGCATCTAACTCAAATCTTCATCTTAGGATGGACTCATTCACCATGCATGGAGAATCAATCCTCATAATTTCTACAATCTCAAAACTTAGATCTGTACATTGACACTTGCACAACAAATTCTAACAGAAACCCGATTCCCAATCTCGAAAAATTCCTGCAAAATAGCTTAAAAGATTTGATCTAATGGGGGTTTTTCCTTATTCAAACCCCTAGATAGGTAATTAAACCAAGTGGATAGAAAAAAATCTGCATAAACCCTAGCCTTAGATGTGTTTGACTAGGAAAAGGTGAAATGTAAGAATGGCTCTATTCTATTACTCTTGAACAAGACTTGCAAGAGTGATTGAAATGATGCAAGCTCTCAACCATAGAAACCTTACAACACATGAAACATGGGAATAAAATTACATGTAAATGCTAAACAAACACAATGCACAAACCTTAATTTGAAGATAGAGTGAGAATGGAAGATGGAATCATTAGGAATCCAAGTCCTTAGGCATGATTTGGTGGCTAGTTGCACCTCTTCACCCTAGATTTATTCATGATTCACCATATGCATTCATCATCAACCCTTTTCAATTTTGGATCTTGACAAGAAAAGTGAGCTTCAAGACCTACAAAAACCCTACTTTGTTGCCTTAAAACTTCAACTTTTGCTATAGAAACTTGTTGCGGAAGACTTGACTTTTGAATTTTCTTTGTAAAAATGACTAAGAGATATGAAGAATGACTTAAAATGTGTATTTATAAGCATCAACACCTTATTTTCCTGTTAATTAGACCTAAGAGGCCAACATTCACCAGAAATAAAAGTTAAACTGATTAAATTCTCGCTTAATTTTGAATTTTCCCTCAAAGGGGACTCATTTGTCACCCTTGGAAAATGGGTCCCACCAGAGGGGAATCATTGGCCCAAGGTGGAAAATTGGTCCCACTACTACTATTTGAAGGTGCGTTTTCGGGGTATGATTTCATTAAATGTTGTTTGTTAGGTTTTATGTGATTTTCATGTGAAACGGGCCTCTAGATCAAAATTAATAGGTCTAAGGGGCCTATAAATGTAGTTTTGAAGGAGATATGATGTGAAGAGACTCAAAAGTGGGTTCAATTATGTGTGAAATTGTCTCTTTTCTCAAGAGGGTCCAATTTTCTATGGCACAACACATAGAGCCTGATGGTTGGACACGCAATTCAAGTTCTGCAAGGACACCTTTCCAAATGTCAACATAGTATTAGTGGTTGAATTTGCAAAGAACTACACTCTATAGCCATAGCATGAGGTGCAATCACAGTATTGCAACTCCACACAAGTTTTGATATTTGTGCACATAGCATTCATTCATGTAGCTGATATTATAGAGGACCAAAGGAAGGTATTAAGGGAGTATCACTTTTATATTAGTAATGATTACACACATTCTCCAGAGTTCGTGCAAGGTTGGTTCCAGATGTTCTACAGTGATTTGTCTCAGAGGGGCATAGCATATGGTTGGCATATAATATGGTTGGATAATTGTGCAACACAGTTCAAGAACTTGTGCATGTTCTACTGTTTGAGTAGGATGCATGTCATTACAAGTGTTCAGCATATGTGGAACTTTTGTGAGGCTGAGCATGGAAAGGGGGAGCATGATGGTGTAGGAGCATGCATGAAAATAGAATTAGCATGAGAAGAGTTAAAGTATCAAGACAGTGCAAAGTTGACAGATGCAAGATCAATTGTCGAGTGGTGTAATGTTTTGATGGGTCTAGGTAATGAAGCTACATCTTCAGTTCATATATTTTTTTGGTTGATGGATGATACTAACATTGCACCATATGAGGATTGTTGTACACTAACAAGATCGAGTGAGCTACACTCTTTCTTTAGCTAAAATTTAGGTTCATAGATTATTGATACACAGAAGATGGCATGCTTTTGTTCTTCATGTACAATGTAAGCCTAGAATGATTGTGAGTCAGGGGAGTGGGTTGAAAAATGGTTGACTAGTTATCTTATCCCACTTCACACATATCACCCTCTGACGGAATTGGAACTAACATAGATGGAATCATCAGTCGACTTTGACCATGTATCAGATCTAGTTCAACTAGGTAATATATCTACTTGCTTATTTTTTGAAATTCCATTTTGTTATCTTACTTTGTAATGTATTCGTCATTTTGACTAATTTCAAGAGATTTGTTGCACATATCAATGTAGGGCATTTTTATGTAGCTATTGCAAATAAAGACAACAAAGAGGGAACGGACTATTACTTGTGTCATTGTGTTGAGGCCAAAATAAATTGGAGGCCCCAGTCATATATGGAGAAAACATCAAATATCCTACAGACTTAGTTGTTGTTATTGGAATGTAGCTTAGAAGGTAACCACATAAGAGTGTTAAACATTGGTTATTTCAGGACTTTGACATGCATTGTAAGATTCTTCATTACTTGAACCTTGTTATGGAATCCAATATTCGTTTGACCAAATATGGGGGTATACCTTTGAACAAGACTTTTTGGAAGTTCTGTGAGTCTGACCATGAGGCAATACTTGACACAATAAAGAGTAGAGCAGACCCAGATGGTTCATTGGATTAATTTCTAAGTATGCATATTGGTTCTTATTAATTTATACTTGTATGCACATTAATTTTTTTGATGCCAATTCTATCATCTTCTTTTACTTTTCCTATTTGTAAGTAACCTACTAAAGATTAATTGGTGTCCCCTTGCAGAAAATGCAGATTTATAAGCCATCCAAGAGAATCTCAATCGGAAAAGCAATGCATCATCCTTATATGGATGATCTTGAAAAATCTCAATTATTATTTTAATCCATTAAAAAAATTTGTGTGAAGCTTGGTGGGGGAATTTCAATTTATTCATTTGAAGTTAACCTTATCATGAGCACCTATGTTGTAGACATGATAAGAGCATCTTGAATTTCAAGTTATTCTATTCATGAGAGGTGTTGTGTACAATAGGTATCTTGGAACTCCCAGTGAAGATGTATGACCAAGATTGACTAAGTTGAGAAACTGGCATTCCTATGTGCAAGTTCCTTCCATCTATTTTCATTTCATTTCCATTTTGGATGCTCTTTCTTTTTCTTCTTTTACATTGTGTATTTGTAAGTAAACTACTAAAAATTGATTGGTCTCTCATTGCATAAAATGTTGATTTATGAGCCATCAAAGAGAATCTCAACCAAAAAAGAAATGCAACATCCTTATTTTGATGATCTTTACAAATCTCAATTCAGATTTAAAGCAATTATAAAAGAGCATGTGAAGTTTAGCGAGGGAATCTCAAGTTACTCATTTGAAGTTAACCTCATAATGAGCACCTATGACATAGAAATTATAAGAGAATCTTGAATGTATGAGTGAAATTCTAAAATATCTATGAGAATGAAGTACCTAAGGAATTGTAATGAGATTTACTTGTAATGATATTTACTCAAATATTGAAATTTGGTGCAGGGGCACCAAGGTTATTGAGCAAATTTGGTTCATGGAAGTCTTAACTTAGTTTTGTGTTTTGATTTTTGTCAATCGAATAAGGTCATATTAGACCAATTTATAATGTAATAAGTCATGTTCATTGGTTTTTGGGTAATTTTGGAGTTCATGTTGCATATTTGTCAAAATGATATAAAATTGCAAAAATTGAAAACTTGTCAATGTGAAAAAAGTGCAAAAAAATGTAAACTTGAAGAATCCCGAGGGTCATGGGAATTCTAATAGACATACAGGGAGGAAATCAAATCACTTCCATAATAAAAAAGGACTCCAACCTCCTTCCTTCCCTCAAAACTCAATTTTGGCTTATTTTCAACTTTTCACCTAGTCACTCTTGTAGGTCTGCAGACCTATTTTTCCCACCTTAAATCTCAAAATTCCTTAGCAACCTCTACAAGAAACCACAATTTTAGGCACTCATTTAATCCTTCTTCAACATACATCAAACCCTCATAAGACTCTTTTGGATCAGCTTTCACAAAACAAGCAAACTATGTTGTCCACAAGGCCAATTAGGCCAAATTACCAAAGTAACCCCCTTTAAATTCTTCCTATCACATGAAAACCACCATTGGGAAGAATTAACCAGTGTACCAAACCACCAATTCCTCCACTTTTAGGGAGTGATAATCCCTCTAACATAATAAACCCCAAAACCCTCTTCTTTCACAAGTTAGGCAAGGGTTTATTGAAAACCCATACTCCAAACCTTCCCACAGCCAACCAAAGCCTGAAACAACTTCAAAAAGGTCTGCACAAGCTTAAAAGTTCAAGATATATTGCTGCCCCTATGTGCAGGTGAAATATCCTAGTCTAAAATGCAAAATGAAATGAAATGCAAGCAAGGGAAAACACAAACAACACCTCGAGATAAGCCTAAGTTGAACTCAAACAAAGAAAGAGAAAACAAGAGATTATACCTTCATTCAAGTTGATCTTCTTGGTTGGCCCTTTGATGTAGCTTGAATGTGTACTCCTTGATGGAAAGAGTGTTATAAATGGATGCAAAATGATCTAGATGCAATGAGGATTCAAATGATGGATGTGGGTATTTGATTAAGTGCCTAAAATGAGTGCAAGATGAGCTTCAAGAAAGCAACAATGGAGGTTGAATGCAAAAATGCTTGAAGTTGAATTCTTGAGATTTTTTGAAAGCTGGATCTTGAATGGATGAATGCATAATGTATTATTAAATGTCAAAATGAAGAAAAAAATCCTCTATTTTAGGAGAAAGGCCTCTAGTGATTTCAACGGCTAGGATTTAGCCAACATGGACAAGATGGAGGGTTGTGGTGAGTTGAGGACTCACAAGCCCTCACATCTTGCCATGTGGAAAAGGATGTGTCACAAGGATAGGTGAGGTGGAGAGAGGGAATGTGAGGTGGAGGTACTTGCAAGTACCTTGGGATTAGGGGAGATTTCCTCAAAAGGAAGTTCTTGTCCCCATATGAGGATGATAGTGACAAGTGAGTAATTTAAGAAAGTCCTCTCTTATCATCATGGGGATGAGAGAAGTTATTGGGAGAATAAATGTGAATTTTAAATTCACATGATTGGGGATTACCTTGGGGATAAGACAAGGTCCTCATAAAGGAGATACTTGCCCCATGTGACTAATGTGACCTATGAAGGAAATTAGAATTTCCCAAAAACTTGCATGGGGAAGAGAAATGCATTGAATGAATAAATTTGAATTTTTAATTCACATGGGGAAGAGTTCAAGGCTTAATAAAGAAATCACTTATGAAAGGTTGACTTGGAGGACATACTAGAAATGGCATGTGATTAGATTAAGGTTGTGCAAATAGGTGATTAAGAAGATTAATGAAATATTAGAGGCAAGTGGCAAAATATGGAGGATGTGACATTAATCCTAATTAAGGGTACAGTGCACATCCTAACCATGGATTAATTAAGCTAATCCAGATTAGAATAGGATTATGGAGGATGTGAAATGTGAAAAATTAAATAAATGTCTTATTTATTTAATTCTTTGAGGAAAATGGGGATAAAGGGTAAGTCATTTAATTATTTAATTAGATACCTTAGGGATTTAGAGGATTTTAGGGGTATTAATTAAATAATAGTAATATTACTTAATTAATGTAAGTAAGAGGATATTTAGATGAAAATGGATAAATTTGGACAAATGTAAGTGTTTAAATTTAGGTGTCTACAGCCCCCAAATATTTCTTCAAACCCTAGCACTAAACCACCAGTTTCCACTCAAAAATGCACCATTTGACATCTAAAGCATCACCTGAAAACCCTCTATTCGCCTCCCTTGCACACAAAACTTTGCACAAATGTTTTATAACCCTAACTAAGCCTTTCCACCAAGTTAAAAAATCATACAGTGGTTGGAAGGCTTAATATGACATTTTAATGCACTCAAAACCCTTAAAACAGGGTATACAGATCGACCCTCCATAATTGGCTTCTAAAATGGAAAAAATCATTTGAAATCCAACCAAACCAAAACTAAAATTGTGTTAATTCTAATTCCCACTGAATTCAATCCAAAAGATAGCACAATCACCCTATACATAGCTATATATTTCAAGGAAACATCAGATTTCTGGTAAAAATACAGAAAATTGCAAGGAAACAATAAAATTTTATTGATCTTCTTCTAAGTACAGCATCTTGAACCTCAACCTCAAACCATGTGAGGCATTTGTAAACATAAAGACACCCAAATACCTTGTCCCAAATGAATTCAGCCACCAAAAAAATAACTTTTCCAAAGTATAACCGTTGTCATTCAAATTTGTTGCAATTTTACAACTTACAAATTTGACAACTTTTCCATTTTAACTCTTTATTGCACTATAAATTCCCTAATCACCTAAATGACACAAAAATTCCCCCCCTAGACACTAGAATTTCCTTGACATGGCCTTATTACATCCAAAGACTCAAACTTTGAAAAAAACCAAACTAAGATTCCCTAATTTCATGTCTTGGTCATGGTGCACCTACACCAGATTCTTTGATCAAAAGTTGTGGATTTACACTAGACATGGTAAATTTATGCTAGGAATGATCCTATTTCACACCCAAACGTGTAGAATCACTCTGAGTTATGTTCAACTAGCTCAATCCCTTAAGGGTCCAAAATGCAAAAGGGTAGCAATCTTTGACAAGGTATTACTCAGAAATTGTGGTGTTTACGAAATCTAT
Organism: Sequoia sempervirens; assembly: GCA_007258455.2. Lineage (NCBI taxonomy): Eukaryota > Viridiplantae > Streptophyta > Pinopsida > Cupressales > Cupressaceae > Sequoia > Sequoia sempervirens. The sequence continues at coordinate 19,674 of VDFB02143467.1, read as the reverse complement.
GTCTAGTCCTACAAAATCATGTTGGGCCCCTCTATAATAACCTCTCTCAGTTTTTGTTAGCTCAGAGTGGTTTTCCCCATGGTGTCCAGTTTTCATTTGATAGAAAAAATGTCAAATGCAAGCAATGCAAAGTTGCAAAGTGGTGCAACTTTCATTCTACAACTCGTGTGACCAAACGGACTATTCCAACATGTCTCAATAGGTATTTTTATGCTAGGCATGGTCCTCTTTCACACCCAAACACATGGAATCACTCTGAGATACATTCAACTAGATTGATCCCTTAAGAGTCCAAAGTGCAAAATGGCTGCAAACTTTAGCATGATGTTACTCGGATATTGTGACACTTAGAAACTTCTTGTATAATCTTATGGGATTGAATTGGGACCCTCTACAATAACCTCTCTCTATTTTCTTTATCTTAGAGGCATTTTCCCGTGGTGGTGAATTTTCACTTAGGGAAGAAGTTGTCAAATGCAAGCAGTGTAAATTGCAAAGTACAACTTCCGTTCTACAACTTGTGTGACCAAACGGATTGTTCCAACACATTTTAATAGGTATTTTTATACTAGGAATAGTCCTCTTTCATACCCAAACACGCAGAATCACTCTGAGTTATGTTCAACTGGATCAATCCCTTAAGAGTCCAAAGTGAAAAATGGCTGCCAACTTTAGCATGATATTACTCAGATACCATGACACTTAGAAACTTATTTTTCTAATCCTATAGGATCTTGTTGAGCCCCTCTACAATAACCTCTCTATTTTTTTTATTTTGAAAGTATTTTCCCGTGGTGGAGAATTTTCACTTGGGGAAAAAGTCAAATGCAATTAGTTGAAAGTTCCAAAGTGGTGCAACTTTCATTCTACAACTCATGTGACTAAACGGACTGTTCCAACATGTTTGAATAGGTATGTTTACACTAGGAATGGTACTCTTTCACACCTAAACACAAGGAATTGCTTTGAGCTACGTTCAACTAGATTGATCCCTCAAGAGTTCAAAGTGCAAAATGGCTGCCAACTTCAGCATGTTGTTACTCGGATACCGTAATGCTTAGAAAATTTTTGTCTAATCCTATGGGATCATGTTGGATCCCTCTACAATAACCTCTCTTAGTTTTTTCTATCTCGGAAGCATTTTTCTATAGTGGCAAATTTTCACTTAGGGAAAAAGTTGTCAAATGCAAGTAGTTAAAAGTTGCAAAGTGGTGCAACTTTTGTTCTGCAACTCATGTGACCAAATGAACTATTCCGGCACATCCAAATAGGTATTTTTACACTAGGTATTTTCCTCTTTTTCACCTAAACACACGGAATCACTCTAAGATATGTTCAACCGAATCGATCCTTTAAGAGTCCAAAGTGCAAAATGGCTACAAGCTTCAACATGTTGTTACTTGGATACCGTGATGCTTAGAAATTTCTCATCTAATCCTAGAGGATCATTTTGTGCCCCTCTAAAATAATCTCTCACAATTTTCACTATCTCAAAGGAATTTTCCCATGGTGGCGAATTTTCACTTAGGAAAAAAGTTGTGAAATGCAAGTAGTTGAAAGTTGCAAAGTGGTGCAACTTTCGTTATACAACTCATGTGACTAAACAGATTGTTACAACATGTTTTAATAGGTATTTTTATGCTAGACATGGTCCTCTTTCACATCTAAACACACAAAATTTCTCTGAGCTACGTTCAACCAGATCGATCCCTTAAGACTCCAAAGTACAAAATGGTTGCAAACTTCAGCATGTTGTTACAAAGATACTATGATGCTTAGGAAATTCTCGTCTGATCCTATAAGATCATGTTGGGCCCCTCTACAATAACCTCTCTCATTTTTTCTATCTTAGAGGCATTTTCCAATGTTGACGAATTTTCACTTGGAGAAAAAGTCAAATGCAAGTAGTTAGAAGTTACAAAGTGGTGCAACTTTCATTCTACAACTCATGTGACCAAACAAACTATTCCAATGTGTCTAAATAGGTATGTTTATGCTAGGAATGGTCCTCTTTCATACCCAAACATATGGAATCACTCTGAGCTACATTCAACTAGCTTGATCCTTTAAGGGTCCAAAGTGCAAAAGGGAAGCAATCTTTGACAGGCTATTACTTAGAAATCGTGATGCTTACGAACTATTCATCTAAGCCTACAGGATGGCATTGGGCCCCTCTACAATAACCTCTCTCTGTTTTTGTTATCTCGGATTCGTTTTGTTGTGGTTTCTAGTTTTCACTTGACGAAAAAAATGTCAAATGCAAGCAGTGTAAAGTTGGAAAGTGGTGCAACTTTTATTTTGTAATTCATGTGACCAAACAAGCTGCTCCAATGCATCCTGGTAGGTATGTTTATATTATTCATAGTCCTATTTCACACCCAAACACACAGAATTGCTCTGACCTACGTAAAAATTATTTAGTGTGGGGTCATTTGAGTCAATTATGTAAAAATTGAAAAATTGTCAAAAATGTTGTCAAGCAAAAAAGTAAAAATTGCTCTCATGTGGAAGCCTAACAATCATGGGCAGTTGAAGGGTAGTTTTCAGCATTTTAAGGAGTTGTTTTAGGTTTATATATGTTGTAAACTCGAATTTAGTGGTTTTTGAAGAGTTTGAAGGAGAATATCAATCAAATATCTTTGTTTCTTTGTTAATTTCTATGCATTTTCTTCATTTCTAGCCTATGCAACGTGGGTTCGTACAACAGGAGTTTTCTCTAAGATGATTTGAATCTATTGTAGAATGGTTTTAGCTTTGATTTGAATCCATTTTTATTGAATTCTATTAAGTTCCAAGCAACTTAGTAAAAGTAGATTTCTTAAACTGATTTGAACTTGCTCATACAAGGGTTTGAATGTAATATGTTGAAATAGGCCATTCCACCTATTGTTCAAGCTGTGTCTCAATGGAATGGGCCTGATGTAAGTAGGATGGGGAGTAGGAATAAGAAAATAGCATTTGTAAAGGTATGGAAGAGATTACTAATGCTGCCCCTATTAAAAATTTAGAATTTAGGCCTCAAAAGCAAGGCTAGAAGAGGTGAAAAGAAGAAATTGCTTGAGAATAATTTAGAATATGTTGGAAATAAGGTGATATTTTTTATTTTGATGTGTTAAAAAGATCTACAAGGACAGGGGAGGTCAAAATTATGTTATGGCATGATGCCCTATTTGGGAAAAGAGGGGTTTTGAATGAAAAAGAGAGGTTTGAGGAAGTAAAAGTGGGCAGATTCAGGGGCAACATGATTTGGTGGTCAATTAAGTTTTTTCAGGAAGAATGAAGAGTGTTGGAAGAGGTTTTGAGGTTGTATAAGGTTTGGATATGGGGTTTTCAATAAACCCTAGTGAAATTTGAGAAAAGTGAGGGTTTAGAGGATAGTGAGGTTAGAGGGCCAATCATGCCCTAAAAATTGTGAATTTTGTGGATTTGCAGACCAGTAAATATTTCCCAATGGTTTTTTTCAATTGGAAGAGTGATTGAGAGGGTGTTGCTCTATTAAATAGACCTATTTGGGGGTTTACGACATTGTTGAAGCACTAGGTTGAGGGTTTTGTTTCAAAAGAGTCTCATGGGATTTTGAGGCATGTGAAAGTATGTGTTAAAGGGTGTCTAAAAAGAATGAGGGTTGGAGAGATTGTTTAGAAAATTTGAAAGTTATGTCAAGAAAGGTAGGTTTGTTGACCTATTAGAGCTCGACTAGGTGAAAAATTGAAAACAAGCCAAGATAGTGATTTGGGGGAAGAAAAGTAGTTGGAAGTTCTTTGTATGGTGAAAGTGGATTGAAGGCCTCCCTATCATTGCATCAATCATCCTCAAGTCTAGCAAGCACAAGATTTTTTTCAATTATCTTCCTTGCCCTTACAACAATATACAACCAATTGTAAATGCGTACAATGGTGGAACTTCGAAACATTTTATTTTTCCTCGATTAACAACTTTGGTTGTGAAGCATTTTGTCACTTACATTTGAAATGATTTTCTATACTTGAAAATTGGAGTCTGATGCAGAGGGTAGGGACTTTGAAAGAAACACAAAGTTTTAAGGCTAATAATGATTCACTCTCAACCTTCCAACTAGGCACCAGTATGGAGATAAGGTCTCAATAATGCACCAAATGACTTATTTTCTTTCCTTATGGACCCAAACCATAGGAATGATCCTAATAGACACAATTACACTTTTCTTAAATGAAATCAAATCCCCAAACCTCTGTTTTGAACAAAATCCACTTTTCCACCTTAACTAGGCCTTCTAGCCCAACTAGGCCTCTAGCGAAGGATTTTTGACTTTGCTCTCAAACTTTCCAAAGGACCCTCCAATATAATGACTGATTAATATGTGTTTTATGATGAAAAACAACATATCCAAACCCTGATATCACTTGCTTTAGACAATCCCTTCCAAAACCTTTTGTTTCCTCAAAAACTAGGCCTAAATAGCCCTCTTTTTCAAAGCAACCCCTCTCTAAAATTATCACCTAACCATGACACTTTCAATAGTCTCTTAAAATGTCTCAAAACCAAATATTTTCAAGCCTTTAGTTCTCTATGACACCCTTAATATGCTCAAACACAAAACCCTCCATAAATTGCCTCAAAACTAGGGCTTTTTAATTACTCACCTTCCAAACACTTCCAGAACCCTCTCTTTGACTTTTCACCATTAGATCAACATAATAAATCAATACAAACTCAAAAACACACCCCTCATTAAGGCAGATTTCCTGCTGCTATACCTTAGCACCCATTTTCATGCACTTTTCCCTTTGACAACTCGGTGTACACCTTGATATTCCTCTTTCCTGCACATTATTTTTTTAAATATATATGATACATGTTAGGAATAATCCATTTCACAGGTCACAGCAGCATTTTACCTTGAAATGGATCAATCATCCATGAAAAACCTCAAAATTAGTAAAAAATCTGCACTTTCTTAAGGACAGTCAGCAATATAATACAAAGAACTGATTATAAACATATATCAAAACATGAAATGGCTTAAATACATGTAGATACAAGTCCCTAAACCATCCCACTAAACAGATCTTCAATAGAAATCAATAAATCTGAAAGAAAATAAAAAAAGAGCAATGGAAAGTACTAATAAAGAGCAATTGTTTGAAGGAAAGAGATTACCAAATAAGTTGAAGTAGCCAAACCAAGCACCACCAAAGCAAGAGAGACACAAGAATTTGTTAAGGGGAAAAAACAAGAAAAAACCCCAATATTATGAATGGAGCAAAATGCCTAAAGAATAATACAAAGAGAGAGAGCTTCAGCCTTAGCTTGCTTGCATGAGTCTTGAAGAATGAGAGGAGAGGCACCTCAATAATTAGAGGTGAGAAGAAGGAGTTATAATGTAACTCCCAACTCAATGAATGCCACCATTCATCTATGTGTGTGCAAAGTGTCACCTCTTAAGGAGGTGGTTACAAATATTCCTTAATAAAGGAATTAAAAATAAGCCATCCTCACACATGTGTGAGATGACAAAAGGACAAAAGACTTGTAGGGATTCCTTTGGAATATTCCTACAAGTTAATAAATAATTACAATTAAAGAATAACCTTTACCAAGTAAAGATTAATCTTCTAACATCCCCCCTTAAGCTTTACTTGGGGAGGTTACATCAAACCCTTCAATGGGTTGTAATCCAAGATTTTTACAATGGAAGAGAAATTTATCTTTACAAAGAGCTTTGGTGAGAATATCTGCAACTTGATCTTCACCTTTACAATACAAAAGAGAAATTTGCTTGTCTTCAATTTGCTCTCTAATGAAATGATGTTGAAGAGCAATGTGTTTGGTCCTTGCATGAAAAATTGGATTCTTTGCCAAAGAAATAACACTTTGATTATCACAATATAAAGGAGTAGGATCCTTTGAGGTAGACCCAAGTCTTCAAGTAATCTTCTTAACCATAATGCTTCTTTAGATGCATTTGTACAACCTTTATATTCAGCTTCTGTAGAACAAAGAGAAGTAGAGTGTTGTTTCTTACTATTCCATGAGATTGCACCTGATCCAACAAAGAAACAATAACCACAAGTGGATCTCCCATCATTGGGATCACCTCCTAAATCTAAATCAGTATAACCTTTTATAGAAAAATCACAAGTTGAATCATAAAAGAGACCAAGATTAAGAGTGCCTTTAACATATCTTAAAATTCTTTTTGCAACTTTAAAATGAGTTTGCTGTGGTTTAGAATCTAGAAACCAATCCAACACTTTAGGTGTTTTCCAATTTTGCATAAAAATAATAATGTAATAGGCCCAAATCACTCATTTGAAATTGTTGATTGAGTTGAGACTTAACATCACTAAGCAAAATGTTAGAACTAGAAGTGACAATTAAATCATCAACATATAAAATAATAATCACAATATCATTTTAACTATGCTTAATATATAAATTTGGATCATTTTTACTTTTAATGAAACCATGAGATAGAAAGAAAGGATAACCCAAATTATAAAATGTCAATATATCTAGACATTGCAATAATAGTTCTAGGTTTCCTCTCACTACATCATTTGTTGTATTATAAAGGGAAATTGTATCAAGATTAATAATAGACTTTGAAAATTAGTCCTAAAGATGGTTTTAAAAACCATATTGCCTTCAATAAAATAATGAAACATAAGAGTTTCAAGAACTTGATCCCCATCAATTAAGAAAATAGATCTAAGTTCATCATAAATAAGTAAGTGCATACCATCAAAGTGGATGGAAATATTTTCCATGGGTCCCAAAACTCCAATGAGACTTGATAAAATATAAGATTCATTATAGATAGGGCTCCCTATGCAACAATACTGCAAATGCGTCTAGCACATAAAATAAATATATAAAGGCTCCATTGAGACTTGATAAAGTGATTAATTTGCAAAACATATATAGATGGAATAAATCCATCAAGAAGGAAAATACTCCAATGAGCTTTTAATTTGCAAAAATATAGATGAAATAAATCCATCAAAAATCCAAATTTACCAATAAGGCATAATATCATATTAATGAGACACAATAAAATATCAAATTCCCTTTATCAAAACAACATAATTGTAGTTGAGAAGGAAACACTAGGTTTGTTTTAAATATTACAATAGATCAAGACTTAGGTAGAGAGAATGATAATTTCTCAAACCACAAATCAATCCACCTTAAGTTACAAATAATAATGATAATAATATTAAAAAAAATTGTGATGGAATAATGGGAAATGCATACTATGAAGAGAATAATTATTAAGTATAAATAAGTCATTTAAGACGATATTCATGCATTCATGACTACATGAATATCCCCTTTTCATATTCCAAATATAATTGAGTAAAACAAGTACACTATTATTGGGTTGATCAAGTCCAATAATAAAGTACTTGTGAAGTTATTTAAAAAACAAACTTTTTATGTGAAGTAACATGTTGAGATGCACCTGAATCATTAACCCATTCAAAAGGTTTAGAAACATTAAAACTACATGTAAAAGCATGTCTAGATTGATTACCATTGTTATGAAACTGTTGATTATTTTGATTCATAGGCTTTTTCTCATTTTTCTTTTTAAAACAAGTATTTTTCCAATGACCATCCTTATTGCAATAAGTGCAATGTGGTCTCTTAGAAGAGTTAAACTCTCTAGGATCATTGCCATTATTATAATGAGGTTTGGAATTATAATGTTGTTTAGATTGAGGTTTAAAATTTTGCTTATGATTAGACAAAAAAGCATGTTCATTAGACTTAAGAGTACCAAACTGAATTAACTTAGCCTCTTCTTGTCTTAACAAATCATGAAAAATATCATAAGTTAACTGAGTAGCTAAAGAAGGAATAGCTAACTGAGCATGAATATTAGTAATGAATTGTTGAAATTGTCTAGGAAGACACTTTTTAAGAATAAGATGAATTAATCTAAGATTATCTAATTTAACTCCTAAACCATCCAATTGACTATTTAAAGCATCAAATTTCAATAAAAATCATCCATAGATTTAAAATCATAATACCTCAAATCTTCAAGTTATCTTGAATTTGAATTTTTCTTGATTCATTTGTACTATCATAAATTGTTTTGAGTTTGTCCCATGCTTCATAGGCAGTTGTACATGTCCCAATGTGAACATAAAGTTCGGGTGACATGGAGATACCTATGAGGCCAAGGGCTTCTTCATTTTTGAGATTCCATTTTTTGATTTCATCTTTGGATGCAGATGAACCTGGTTTAGATTTAGGATCTTTTTCGAAGCAGTAGGCCAGAGGGGATATTAGCAGCTTTTTCAAGGGCCAAGATTACAACAAAAAGCCATGGTTCGAGCAACAGAGGGGCAAGGGCTGCAAAAAAAAATTTATTTGAATTTATTATTTACTGTATGCATACAAATTTGGGTTTTAGATATTTATTTATTATTTTTAAAAAAACTTCTGTAAGAAGGTGTCAAGTTAAGAAAGATTTATTTGATTTATTTGAAAAGATCTCTAAACTAGGGTTAGAGCTTAAAAAAAATAAAAAAATTTACAGAAATTCGAACATGCAAAGATGCAAATATGCAAAATATAGAGATTTTTTTTTTTAGAGATTTGCAAAAAGCAGATTAGTCTTTTTTAAAAAAAATAAAATAAAATTGGAACTAGGGTTAGATCCGTAAAAAAAAACAAATTTATTTACAGAAATTGATTTTTTTTACAGAAATTTGAACATGCAAATTATGACATACAGAAATTTTTTTTTTTTTTTAAAAAAGACTGAACTATAATCCTTTATTTGAGGGTTTCTAAAAATCTGCAAAAGAATAAACATGCATGCAAATTATAATGGATTTTTTTATAGATCTAATATACAGATTTGCAAAAAAAATAGATTAGCTTTTTTTCTAAAAAGAATTTCTGAACTAGAGTTAGAGCCCCTAAAAAAATTGATTTTTTACAAAAATTTTAATATGCAAAAAATGGATTTTTAAATTTTTATGCAAAAATAAATAAATAAATCATGCATGCAAAATATATTGCACAAATTTGAAATTTGAAAAACTTAGAAATATTTAGATAAGAAATCCTGCACAATGGTTAGAAAAATATATCAAACAAAAAACAAGATTAGACTTTTGGCTCTTCTCTTTTTCTCTTTGAGTGCCTCCAATGGTGTGTTGAAAAATCTGGTAAACCTTCAACAATGTAGCTCACAAAATATTAGTAATACCAAGCTCTGATACCATGAAAGGAAATAAAAAAAGAGCAATGGAAAGTACTAATAAAGAGCAATTGTTTGAAGGAAAGAGATTACCAAATAAGTTGAAGTAGCCAAACCAAGCACCACCAAAGCAAGAGAGACACAAGAATTTGTTAAGGGGAAAAAACAAGAAAAAACCCCAATATTATGAATGGAGGCAAAATGCCTAAAGAATAATACAAAGAGAGAGAGCTTCAGCCTTAGCTTGCTTGCATGAGTCTTGAAGAATGAGAGGAGAGGCACCTCAATAATTAGAGGTGAGAAGAAGGAGTTATAATGTAACTCCCAACTCAATGAATGCCACCATTCATCTATGTGTGTGCAAAGTGTCACCTCTTAAGGAGGTGGTTACAAATATTCCTTAATAAAGGAATTAAAAATAAGCCATCCTCACACATGTGTGAGATGACAAAAAGGACAAAAGACTTGTAGGGATTCCTTTGGAATATTCCTACAAGTTAATAAATAATTACAATTAAAGAATAACCTTTACCAAGTAAAGATTAATCTTCTAACAAAATCATCAAAAGAGCACAAGAAAAATGCAAGAAATTGCTATTTTTTTGCTTCTTCCTATAGCAGCCCGTACAAAATCCGTACCAGCAACCCAACCAACATAAAAATGACTTCTCAACCTTTTTAGACTCATTTCCCAACTACTCAAACTGTTTGGAATTGGTTGGATTACATTAAATTTGCTAAAACATCAAAAACACACTTTCCCGCCAAAGTTGGATTTTGAAAATTTGAATTCTCCAACTTGAAATTTATTGAACCCCTATCAACTATAAAGCTTCTAAACTATTACATGGCATTATTCAACCTTATTTGACATAATTAAAGTACTATATTCCTATCTAACCTCCTAGAACATGATTGTTCCTTTTACATTGCAATTTGGTCCTAGGATCCTTATTAGGACCCTTAGGACTTTTGACCTCTTTAATGTGTTCACCCATTCCAAATGCCATTATAGGCTCCAAGATATCATAATTGATGATTTTAGGTGATTGATAGGTCTTCAAGACCCCTGCATTCTCCTGTCTCCTGAAGAGTTCCTTGAAGAGCTTGGGTGCTCCTGCACCAGAGTCTAAGAGAAACAAGTAATGCTCTCACATACATTTATTATTTGGTGTGATAAATAAAGTTTCCACCGTTGAGTCAATTTCTTATTTTTATTATAAATTATAACTTTCTTTCTCCTGAGTCCATTTCATATACAAGAAATAATATTGCAAAAATTTGACATATAAATCTTTCGACATGTTTATATGGTGATGGATCAAGAACATAACAATTCATTCTGCACTATGAGGAATATGTTGTGAAAATGTTTAAAGACTTCAAGATAAATGTTTGTATGATAATGTTTCAAGAAGTTAACTACTTCATCTACTATGAATATTATGTTTTGCAAGTGTTGTGAAGATTATGTATCCTTTGCTTAATTGAGTTGTTCCAATCAAAGGATTAAATATATTGGAATCTTTTTATGAATCATTTCATAGAATACCAATTGAAAACATGTTTTTTGCTTTTAGATAAAGTTGTTTAGCATCAATCAATTAATATTCAAGACATACCATGAAGGACAGCAATGATCAATGCTAAGGCTAACCAATTAAAAAGTATACATGTGAATAAGTCAAGCATGTACATGTGAATAAGGGAAGCACAAGTACTCAAAAACATGTAAGCTTTGAAGTATACACACGAATACATAGTAGACACAAATTAAGACAAAGTATATGCATGAATACAAGGTATACACATGAAAACACGTAAGTCACAAAGTATACATTTGAATACACATAAGTTGTAAAGTATACACTTGAATACACATAACTCATATCTACTGAACCATGGATTTATAATGCAAATATGGACACCATCGATAAAAAATATTCTTATTAACCAAATATCCATGTAGGCATACATAAATATATGTCAATATAAGTATAAAATATAGGTACAAAATAGCCATATAGGCTTATGAGAATGCCATATAGGCATACAATGTCAAATATATCCAATACAAAATATGTACAAAAATGCTATATAAGCATACAAAAAAGGGCTTTGGAATCAAAATTCATTTCTCTCCATGCTCTTGAAATAAACTCTTTCCCTTTGCTTGTTGATTGAATGGTGATAAATCTATCACTTGTTTATGTTGTGGTCGAGGAGTGCTCCTAGTGCTCCTCCTAGGGTTTATTTCTTGGTCAATTCTTATATGTTACAATAAGAAGTAAAGAAATTAATATATATAAATTACATTATTAAAAATGATATATTTAACAAAATAATCACTTACTGCCATTTGATGATCACTCTCCACAAGGGAAATATTCAAATGCCCATGCTAAGGCGTACTGAAGCCCTGTACAAACCATCCAAATCGAAATTAAACTATGAATCAATAATGGTTTGATTTTTCACTAACTAACATCTATAACAACGAATGTAAATCAAAATTTAGTAATTTGCCTCATACCTCCCCTCTCAAAGCCATCAAGGATTCTATAGCAGATGAAACACCAATCTCCATTTCCCTCATCACATTTAGAGGTGTTTCCACTTGCAATGTATCTAAAAATGAAATAACAAATTATTCAATCACAAAAACTAGAATAGTGATCCACATCATGACTTCTAATGTATGATATAATGAACAAAATTTTGAGTACTTATTAAACTATATATTTCTGACTATCATGCTTACTATTTTCCCTATTCATATCTTGTTTGAAAGCACGTGTTTTTAGGATTTTACCCATAGCAGCAATTCGGTGAACCATTTGATAAAATTCTTTCGTAGACATGTATGATAATTGTGGTGGCATAGAGAAGGAAGTGAACTATTTGAAAAAATTCCTTAAAGAAATGGGGTCTTGTGGTGATGGAATGCCATTACAAACAAATTCATGTCATGGCATTCCATCACCATAAGACCGCATTTGTTCCAGGCATCTTTTCAGACAGTTCATTACCTTCTTTATGGTATTATTACTTACTATTATGCTTTGATAGAAATTTTTTCAAGCATCTGGATAGTTTTTTGGAAAGCACCTATTTTAGGCTTTTAGCCATAGCAGCAAGGAAGTGAGTAGTTTGATAAAATGCTTTGGTAAACATGTATGGAAAATATGGTATCATAGAAAAGGTGGTGAGTTGTTTGAAGAAATTCCTTGAAGAAATGTGGTCTCATGGTGATGGAATGGCATTCCATCACCATGAGACCGCATTTCTTCAAGGCATTTTTTCAAACTACTAACTACCTTGTCTATGTTATTGCTTACTATTATGATTTGATAGATTTTTTCCAAGCATCCATAGTTTGTTAGAAAGCACCTTTTTTTAGCTTTTAGCCATATCATTGAGGAAATGAACTATTTGATAAAATTATTTGGTAGACATGTACGAAAAATGTGGTAGCATAGAAAAGGTGGTAAGCTATTTGAAAAAATGCTTCAAAAAAATTGGGTCTCATGGTGATGGACATCACCATGAGACCGCATTTCTTTGAGGCATTTTTTCAAACAACTCATTGCCTTGTCTATGCTATTTATTACTATTATTCTTTCATATATTCCTTCCAAGCATCCATAGCATAGACAAGGCAGTGAAATGTTTGAAAATATGCCTTAATAACAAGTGGTCTCATGGAATGCCATGACAAGAAAATGTAATTGGAAGTTGCTCCTAATTATTACTTATGCAATGTGAAGTAATTGCATCATTCTTATGTTGAATTTCTAAACAACTATATTGTAGTTGAAATTTGGTCATCTATCAACATCTAGTTATTAGTTATGGAATGTGAAGTAATGCTTTGAGTTTAAAGGATTGCAATGCAACGTAATCAATGATATGAATATAAACTAAAAAAATATATTAAGTACAATTCATTAGTTAAAATCTTCATTCTATTACCTGCATGTAGGTTTGACTAAATCCACTAGCACTGGGAGGTGTTCCCATGAAACCTCCAATATTATCCTATTCAACATCAAAAATCACATATTAAAATACCATTCATCAAACAATGCTATTAACATGTAATAAATTTATAAGTGTTTACTAGTTGTATACCTCAACGATAGGTGCAGTGGAGAAATAATTAGGAATGGGGCCAGTGTATCCAGTATCAACACTATCACCCTACAATTTTATTAAAATCATAAAACTAAATTAGTTAATCTTGCATTTCAAAATCAAAATTTAATAAATTAAATTCAATCAACATGCTAACTTTTATCTGAGTATCAATTCCATAGGCCACATGCAAAATGTCAACTACCCTTGCCATCTCCATAGTTGTAGACGGATCCTGCGTAGCAACCTTCTGAGTTTCAGTGGGGTCATATGAATAAGTTGCCCCGCAAGATTGACACAAATGGGATCAAAGCCCACCACTCAAAGACTCCCCCGGATGGCATTGTAGAATAGGGTTGGCATGTTGGATGACACTCTGGTTCAAAGAGTTGATGGCCTACAAATTCTCTACGTCGGCACTCTCCTTCACAATGAAAGGGATGACAATGTGCTCATGAGGCGGCCTAGCAAGAGGTCATCTCCCTTGCCATATAGGATCTTGTTGTGCATCGGGTCTATCTTGAGCTGGCCCCCATCTCTCCCCTAGAAATCCCTCATATCAAAATAATTTGGGATTTTGTTCAAGATGAACTCAAAGTATAGTTTCCTAATGAAATACAGCAGGACTTCACAATTTTTGGATGGTGGGTCATCAAAACCCATGTACCACATATCCCAAAAAAATTCCTAATCTCTTGGTGGTAGCACCAATGAATAGGAAATCTCTTCGTATTGAGGGAGAGATTTTCATTTTACCGTGAGTCAGTGAATAATGCACACAAATCACCTTTTGTAATTTTTAAATCTTTCACATCTTTATATGATAATTTATCTCAGTAATAAGCCCTAGCCACCTGCCTCTTATCCTACAAACTAGTTAATTGTTTTCTAATTGAATCTACATGTTTTAACATTTCTTTCAATGAAGTTCCTAGGGTCATTCTTTCCACAATTGAACCATTTAGATTGTTCAACCTCCTAATTAAATCCTCAAATTTTTTTTATTGTTCTCAATTTCCCTTAGATCAAACTACCTTAGATCAAACCCCTTGGATAGAACTTTAATTTCCCTTGGATCAAACTACCTTAGATCAAACCCCCTTGGATAGAACCCCGCTAGTTTTAAACCATACCTATAACAAAGTCTCCTTTACACCTATCAAAATGCTGATAAAAAACCACTTTTGATTTACATTTTGGGGGATCAAATGAATTCATTTCAAATTTATTTTTTGTATTTATTCCGTAATATAATCTTCCCAAAAAGTATAATTTTAAATAAATTTAATTTTATTATTATGTTTATTTTTTATTTCTTGTGAATGTAGGTTTTTCACTAAAAATCAAACTCTTTATTCTGCACATGTGGAAAAATAGAAGATTATCAAAAAAAAATTGAAAAATATGAGTGCACCAGATATTGAAGTCCTTGATCCAAAAAAAAATTGAATTTTGATACATACAAAAAAAGTTACGCGTTATACAGTCCACCTATGTTTGAATTGTAATTGGTTTGACTTCGAAACTTGATTAAGGAAAAAATATTCAATAAAACACTATTGAACCAAGTCAAATCACTAGATATCGGAGTTAAAAATCTAAATTCAAAAGAATTATAATTTTATCCTTCATGGAAAAATTTGTGTTATACGGTGAGCATCACTCCTTAAAATTGTCATTTTTTGAAAAAAACTAGTTTTTGAGGGAGATGGAAAAAGAGGTGTAATCTGATCATTGCAAAAAAATTGAAAAAAATATATTTAGAATCTATAGACAAAATTTCACGAAACTCTAGTTTGCATCATCTTCAAATTCCTCACGGTTTAGCCGCAATAGGTGCCCAAAAGTGAAGATTTAGTTAGAAAAAATTATTTCAGTGTCTAGTTTGGCCAAAAATTGTAAACCACTATTGTGGGATCATCCAAATCATTTGGAACAAGAAAAACTTCAAATTACAAAATTAGTTTCCAAATTAAAGGCTTCAGTGCATCAAAACTCCATCACATATCACTTGCTTCATCATTGGAAGAAATTATGATCAATGTTGACACAATGACAAGTCAAATAAATCAATGAAAAAATTATAAAGATTCATGTCATGAATTTTATGTCACAAAATTATCTTATGATGAAGTGAAAAAGGACATAACGAAAGAACAAATATGTGCTCCTTTTACAAATCCTATAACTAATGGACCCCTTGTTGTGACTTTGAGGAGATTTCTAATATATTGGTGCAATCATGATGAGATAAAAAATGATTTTTGGGATAGGTGGTGGATGGTCTTTGACCAACCTCCATGTAATAATCATGAGGTGTTATATTTTTTGAGAAAACTATATTGTGAGTTTGTTCTTCATGAAATTCCCAATTATTTTGATATGAGGGAGTTTCAGGGTAGAGGTGGAGGCTCTGCCCAAGATAAACTAGGAGCTCATCAATTAAAAAATCGTCAACAACAAAGACTAGACTAACACAAAAATCTATTCATCATGTGATGATTCTATTTTTCATCAAGGAGACTATGAAGGTGAAGACTCTCCATGCAATTTCTATCCTTATAGACACAAATAGAGCATGGCACGCAAATATCCCAACCTTTTTCTTCAACAGATGATCCAACAGCCCACCATCTAGTTCTAGTGCTCCTAGCTCTCACCTATGCTTGAAATTTTCTAATTTATGCTTTATAAGAGACAAGGATGGGGAGGGTGCAGAGGGTTCCACCTCCCATGGGTATACTCATTGTCATTTTAGATATTTTAGGAGTATAGGGGATAATCAAGGTGGTGCATCAAATATTTTGGTGATGAATGATGATTTTTTGAATGATGTGTCTCCTAGTGACATATGTTAGTGTAGGTTTTTATTTATTTATTTTTCCTACACACATTATTAAGCTTGCTTAGGTTATATTAGAATGGTTAGGATGAGGACATGTGGCATAATCCTTCAATCACATGTGTCATTCACACCCGCATTTGGATAATTGAATGTCACACCCTCTTTTGGACTTATTTTCCACCTCCCCATAACCATTTTTTGTCTTTACCTAAGTTGGCATAACAATGTATTTGGCATTTATCAAGTGGGTAAAACCTCCCACTTATTATGGGTAAAGGGGAGTTATTATTCCTCTTGGTTCTATTTGCCTCTATTTTTCTATATAATTAGCCCTCACCTCTCCCTATGCGAAGTTCACTAGTTCACTTATTCAAAAGTGCTAGTTTAGTGCTAGGAGAGTGTTGAGTTTATTCATCTCTGAGTTATTATTTTTCTTTCCTTCAATCACTTTGATCTTGGGTGGTTTCACAACAAAATCTAACATGGTATCAGAGCTAGTTGTGAGTACAGGTTAGTAGTTTTTTCAATCCATTCTTGAAAGCAAAGTACGCTCTTCTCTTGCATCCGATGATGACCTAGAGAAGCAAATACGTTTGATAGAGATATTAGTTTTTGGGAGGGTTCCTTTCTATTGCATTTTATTTCAAGTGTTTTGGAGCTTCTTGGAGACATTCTGAACTCACCATTGAGTTCAAAGCAACCAAAACATTCAGAATTGGCTTTTATTTCATCCAAATCAGACATTGGGTGCAAGATCTGTGAAGGGTTGAAGAAAGAGGTTTTCGAAGAGGTTCCAGAAGGTAGCTATGAAATTGGTGCATTTTCGGCCCAAACAGGCTTCACCATTGTGCTCAGAAGATGTCAAAACCTAAGGATTGACTACCAAATCATCGAAAACAGAGAAAGTCAAAATTTGATGCAAATTTTTTTAGCTGGCAGGAGCGTACAGCCCCACCTGCACAACATACTGTACGGGATTTCAAAATATTATTTTTCCTACATTAAAATAAAATTATTATTATTTGTAGGTTTTTTAAATATTGAAAAAAAAAAATCCTATTGTAAAACTTTTTTGAAAAGAAAAAGAAAAAAAATTATAAAATCAAAAAACTTGTACAAACATACCTATGCCTACACATTCCCCTATACCATCAAGGTACCATGTGACTTCAAAAACAAATACATACACTTTAAAAAGGGTTTGCAGATTTAAAGGCTATCCTTTTTTCCTTAGGGGTTCGATCCCTTTGTTATAGTTTTATAAAATTTTAAAAATTAAAAATTAAAATTTTCAATTATTATTCTTTTTCAAAAAAATCAAACCAAAAAAATCATAAAATTTCTCCTTTGTACTTTTGACACTGTGCCTACTATTAGTCTGTACAATCCTCAGCTTCTGTGCTACCATTTAGCAGGACTTTTGGTGGTACTACTATTTTTGGTAGTAATTTTGGCAACTCAGCTATATTTGGTAGAGGATTAAGTTTATCTACAGAGATCTAAGTTTGGCACAGATTTCTAAACTGCTTAGCTATAAACAAAGTTGGTGGTTTACTACATTTATCAACAACTCAACTAAAATTGGAAAACCTTGTCTTTTGAAAATTTGGACCCCTCACTGTTGAAGTTTTCAATTTTGCACCTCAACTTCAGAGAGCCCATTCTTAGTCATACGGAGGCATTTTTCAACTCATTTTTATTTTTTATTTGGGGTAAAATTTTGCATGCTTTGCAGTGGTGTGATCATTTTTTGCTCAAGTGATTCTAGTTTTCCAGAAAATTAGTTTTCTCATCAGATCTGAAGGACAGTCCTCATTTTTTGAACTTTAAACAGATGTAACTTTCACATATGACCTCAAATTGAGGTGATTCATTTTTTGAAAGTGAATATTTTTCTGAGAACTACACATTAGTACTATTTTTAAGTTCTCATTGAGAGATTTAATTATACTTTCAATATTTGAGTCCATTTTAGAGATTTGCAAAACTCTAGAAAACAACTCCAGCATTGTAAATGCACTGATTTATAAAGTGCCAAATCATTTTTTTGTTGAGGGGGGGATTCTTGATTGAGTGAGAAAGGGGGGGTATCTCTGTGTGTGTGTGTGTGTTTTTTTGATCTGTTCACTTGTGCTCTTCTTTTCCTTCACACATGGATCATTCTAAGGTTCCTTTGCTAACACCTTATAATTATGCAACATGGCATCAACATGCATGGAATGCCTTAATGCAACTTGGGTATACTCCACATGTTGAAAACAAGGTAGTTGAACTTAAAGATGATAAGGAAAAGATAAAATGGATGCTTGAACAGACAAAAGCTCTTGGGTGTTTTTGTAGCTTTGTTTCCCACTTCATCTTATGTTTCAAATTGAATCTTGTACAGAATTCACATGATCTTGGAAAAAGTGAAATCTTTGTATGGCTGCTTGAGATGAAGTCCAAAGGCTATCAGTTGACAATGAATTGATAAGCCTTGATCCTAGGAGCTTTAAAACATCCCAGATTGACCATATTACTAAGGTCAATGATCTGAGAGCACAATGTAAAGCATGTGGTATTGACAAAAAGGACATTCAGTTAATCTATAATACACTAAATAAACTTGGTCCTGAATTTGTAACTTTTGTTTCTAGCTTTCATACTCATAGATTGACTATGGGATCTACATCTACTATGCCTTCATTTGCATCTTTTTCTGAGATGTTAATGCATGAACAACAAAAGCTTCTTTCTATGGGTCTCATAAAGCCATCATAGACTCAAGCCTTATTGGCTAGTCAGCCTAAGGGACAGAAAGAGTCAGGACAATCTGACAAGAAACAAAAGAAATCTAAGAAAAATCCACACAGAGATCAAGCACAACACAAATCCTCTTCCAGGGAGGAATCATCTAAGAAGGAGAAGTCTACTTGTTCATATTGCAAGAGGAATGAACATGAAGAACATTCTTGTTATAAGAAGGATATTGATGAGCTGAAACATCTTCTTAAGAAGAACAACATTGATCTTCCTTCTAGAATGTCTGAGTTTACTTCTTCTTCACATTCCAGATAGTCGGGATCTAGTAAGGATAAAGGTCATGCAGGATTTGCTTCTGAGTCTAATAAAAATAAAGGTAAAGCTCTTTGTGCTTCTACAAGTCATGAATCAAGGAAATGGCTCCTAGATTCTGGAGCTTCTCATCATATGGCTTCTTCACAGTCTATGTTCTCTTCTTTTGAGCCTTGTGTTATGCCACCTATTCTAATGGGAAACAACACTTACATGAGTGTAATTGGGAAGGGTTTTGTTGATATTGGGGATGACACCTTCAATGATTTTTTGTGTGTACCTCACTTGACAAACAATCTTCTTTCCATCTATCAGATCACTCATGGTGGAGTAGGGAAGACTGTGGAATTCACGCCTGATTCAGTTATCATCATAGACTTGGAGAGTAGAGAAATAATTACTACTGGATTAGTTGATCATGAATCTCAGTTGTATACCTTTT